>JAOTBA010043497.1:0-14081 GCA_025629845.1 Erythroxylum squamatum
CCTAAGCTCCTTCAATTCCGCCGGAGCAATTCTATAAGGCAGAACCGAAATTGGCATTGTGCCTAGAAGAAACTCAATAGGAAATTCAATTTTCCTAGGTGACGGTAGTCCTGGTAACTCCTCGGAAAAGACATCTGGGAATTTCGTGACCACTGGTATATCTCCTAACTCCCCTCTATCTGCCTTTGTGTCTACCACATAGGCCAAAAATGCTTCACATCCTTTCCTCATCATTTTCTATGCTATCAGAGCCGAAACAATCTGAGGTGGACTAACTTTTCTGTCTCCCATAAACACCATCTTTCTTCCATTAGCCAACTCGAACTCCACTGTCTTTCGTTTGCAATCTAAGTTGGCATTATATTTCTCCAAAGTGTCCATACCCAAAATCACATCTAATCCTCCCATCTTTAATGGCATTAGATTTGCCACTAATTGTTCTCATCCAATATGTATCTCACAATCTCTATAAACTAGACTAATCACAATATAATAGCCTACTGGGGTACTAACCATCAAAAGGGTATCCAATGAGCTCAGTTCTCCACCATACACAGTTCTACCCGATGATACAAAGGAGTGGGTAGAACCCGGATCAATCAAAACAATTACATCATCATCAAATAATTTAATCATACCAGTCACAACTTCTGGAGCAGTTTTTGCATCCTCCCGGGTCATTGCAAACACTCTAGCTAGTGCTTAACCCCTTGGTCTTCCTGGAGGATTCACCCTCCTAGCCGCATCAGAGCTACCCCATTCAGTTGCAATCTTATGCCCCATGGTCTCAGTTCTCTTCGAAGCTTGCACCTGTGTTCCTTCTTTTTTTGCAGATTGTGGGCACTCTCTAGCCATATGCCCCTTCTCTCCACACTTGAAACAAGCTCCAGATAACCTATAGCATTCCCCTCCATGGAACTTGCCACAATGGTCGCACTTAGGGACGGATGACTTGTCCCCTTCACCCCATCTACTGCCTGCCACCGTTGAGGCTTGATGAGAAATATTAAGAGTCCTTATCGGTTTAGGCCTGCTTACACCACTGCTCCTCTCCTCAGACTGCACAGGGAAAGTCCTGGCACTCCTCTCAGGCATAGAAGTACCACCTCCTCTCTTGAACTGTTCTCTCCCCTTTCTCTTTTTGTTCACTGCACTCTTTATGTTCTCAATGTTCTCTACCCTCAGTGCCGCTTTAACTAGCTGTTGAAAATCATAAAAGTTCTGCACCACCACTTTCTCTCTTATAGCTAGGTGTAACCCCAATTCAAACCTATAGCACTTAACTGCCTCACTCATTATTAGCTCAGCTGCGTATCGGGCTAATTGTGTAAATCGGCGCTCATATTCACTCACCGTCATTTCCTCTGGGTAAGACTTAGAAATTCTCTCTGCTTTTGCTGAACATATACCTCAGACAGGTACTTCTTAAACACTGCTAAGAAATCCTTCCATACGAGCACTGACGAACTCACCTGACTTCCCGGCACACTCTCCCACCAATGCAAAGCATCTCCCTGAAGCAAATTAGCAGCATAAGCAACCTTCTCCTCATCCTCGCAGTCCATCTGATCCAGTATCCTCTCGATCTTTCTCAACCAAGTCTCGGCTTCTTCTAGATCCATAGTCCCATAAAAATCCACTGCCCCATACTTCCTGAGCTTGTCAAACTGCTTCCCCTTCTTAACTGGGGTTGAAGTAGAAGATTGCGGCATCTGACCCATGACCTGAGCAAATGCCTGAAACATCCTCAGATCCAACGGAGCAGGCACTTACTCCTGCGGGAGAGGAGAGTCTCGTGTCTGTGAACGATCGGGCTCACTACTAGGCCCTACAGAAGCCTCATCATTCCCTAGGGCTACAGACTCATCAGTACTTTCCTCCCTTGGCGGAGAGTCAGGTACAATCGATCCTTGTAATACTCCTCGTGTCCTTCTACGAGGTGGCATCTTACCCCTTCAATGAAAACACTAACTATTAGCTTACCTTTCATTTTTAGTCTTAATCCCTACATATATGCATGACATGCATGTCACTTAATGCAATTCAATCAATTCACATAACATAAAAGTTCCTCCTATTATGCATTATAAGCCTAGGAAAAACCTAAGCTCTGATACCAAACAATGCTGGACCCCGCTTCCGGAGCCCAGTATCGGAGTCAAAAACTGAAACAATACTTGTCCTTGACCCTATCGAACTAGTTTAGGGACAAAAAGGCATAACTTTCTCTGTAGACGTCGGACTAACAACTCTTTGGACTGTTCGACAGAAGACTTCAAGATTTATAATTTTCATGAAGACCTTGAAGACGGATTCTATCATTAGGAAGGTCAAAAATTTGACCAGACAATTTAAGATGAACAATGCACAGAAGAAGTGGAGGGTCAACCATAGAGGAAATAGAAAGCAGGCGAAACGAATGCGGAGCAGACGAATGCTACAGAGCAGACGAATGCGGAAAAGCAGACGAATGCCACAAAGCAGACGAATACAGAGCAGACAAATGTGGAGCAAATGAATGCTGAACAGCAGACGAAGGCCACGAAGTAGACGAATGCCATGAAGAAGATGAATGCGAAATAGTAGACGCACGCCACAAGGCAAACGAATGTGTAACAGACGAGGCGGAGCAGACGAATGCCACAAAGTAGATGAATGCAGAACAGACGAAGGCCACGAAGCAGACGAATGCCACAAGGCAGACGAATGCAGAACAGATGAAGGTGGAGCAGATGAATGCCATAAGGCAGACGAATGCAGAACAGACGAAGGCGGAGCAGAAAAATGCCACAAGGTAGATGAAGGCCACGAAGCAGATGAATGCAGAACAGACGAAGGCCACGAAGCAGACAAATGCGGGGCAGACGAATGCCACTAAGCAGATGAATGCGAAACAGACGTATACGGAGCAAACAAATGGAGTCCATTTAAGACGAAGCAAAGTCTGAAGACGAAATGACGTCATCACAGATGAAGCGTCTTTACAGACGATACGTTTTCCCTTGTAAAGACCATAACTTTTGACTCCTATGCCCAATTATTTCATACCATATACCGATGGAAAGCTAGAAAGATAAGCTACAACTTTCCAGAAGGCAACTTTGACTAATTTAGTCTAAATTAGTCCAATTTTTCCCAGAAATTCAGAACATAATTTCTACACCTAGGAGAGACTTGGATTTTTGAAATGTACACTACCAAAGAAACGTGCGCATACATATAGGGAACTTTTCAGTTCTAAACTTATTTTCCAAAACCACAAAAGCTCATACATAGCTTTAATTACAAATTTGCATTTTAAACAAAGGTTTAACACAAAATGCAACATATAGAGGATGCTCAACGTTTACTTGCTCATGAAGCTATCCGAAATTTATCGAACTAACTTAGTTACAAAAGCTCCTAATGTCTTGGAGTTTCTGATGCCTTGCAAGGATTGCTACTCTTCTCGTTCTGCACTTAAGGATGGAAGAGTGGGGTAAGCTACACATCTCAGTGACTAGCATATTTATAGTCATTGGCAATTGACCACAAATTCAAGCATTCTTCCATTTAATTTAACACTCATAGCACATAACACTCAAATGCAGCATACATGACAAGTTAAAGATGCGATGCACAACAAATGACTCAAGGGTTCCATGAAAACAGAATGGAGAAACTGAAGTTTACCCCATGAACAGAATGAGTCCAATTTCGGAGCTTATATGCCATAAGCAGGCAGTCGGGAGAAGGCTCTTGTCAACGTGCACATGACGAACAGAATGGTTCCAGTCTCACCCAAACAAAAGCACATATTCGTTTTCTCATATGCTCATACTTTATGCTTTGTCTTATTTTCATTTAATACAAAAGTCATGACCTCTTTTGAGGTATAACACAATCATATTTCATCATGCATTTTTCAACATTTACAAACAAGTCAATTGCAACATACACACATAGGCAAGAATTTGCCCAATTACACTATAACCATAAATATGTTACCCACCTAAGTAGCTTACGAAATCTAAGTCAAGCTTGCCTTTCTCCTTGCTCTTGGCTAGGATTCCCTTGGTTTCCTAAAATTACCAAGGTTTCATTCAAAACAACATTCCAATAAAGTTCATAAACATAAAAAAAATTCACAAAATTTCAACAAACATAAATTTACGAAAAACTTAACCTACTCATACCCCATCTAGTTCAGAAACTTAGGATCTAGTTTAGAAACCCTAGAATCACTTGGGTTCACCTAACTCATCTTCTTCCAACACAAACATTTCATTCTCTACGCAAACTCCTTTCTTTCTCTAACTCCTTCATCCTCAACACAACCCATTACTTTAATAAAGTAAGTAAAAGAGATGATTAACTCACCTTAACAAAGTTGATTTCTCTTTTTTTCTTCTTTCACCGAAAAATTCTCTCCTTCTCTCTTGTTTTCAACACTCTCCTCCCTTCTTCTAATTCAAGACAACTTATATGGGCATTCTTCCCATTCTACCCTCCATTAGTAAGTCTCTTCCAAGTTTGCCCCTTCTTTCATTTATTCTAAGTCTACTAACTCTCTTAACCCATTAACACCATATTAATTCCAACTTAACTCTAGCACTTCATTCTAACTTCTACCTTCTAATTTCTATTCATACTTGCTACTTTGGTGACTCAACTCTAAAAATAATGAAACCAATAAATCACTAATAATTAAAAAAATTGGGGTCCAATAATTCTCCCACCCCTTACAGAATTTCGTCCTTAAAGTTCTTACCTAAGACATTGAAGAGGTGTGGATACTTCTCCCTGATGGCCTCTAAGGGTTCCCACGTGGCCTCTTCCGTAGAATGGTTCTTCCATAAGACCTTAACTAGCTTCACAGTCTTGTTCCTCTAAACCTTTTCCTTTGAATCTAAAATTTCCACTGGTTGTTCTTCATAAGTCAAATCCTCTCTCAACTGAACTTCTGAAGGCTAAACTATGTGTGAAGGATCAGACCGGTACTTCCGCAACATCGATATATGGAAAACATTGTGAATCTTAGACAACTCTAGTGGCAAAACTAATTTATAGGCTAAAGGCCCAATCTTCGCAATGATCTCATAAAGGCCTATATATCTCAGACTAAGCTTGTCCTTCTTACCAAATCTCAAAACCCTTTTCCATGAAGAAGTTCTAAGAAACACTTTGTCTCTAACTTCGAATTCCATCTCTTTTCTATGTGCATCCGCGTAGCTCTCCATTCTATCTTGAGCCGCTTTAAGTCTTTGTTTCACAAACTTAATCTTATCAACTGTGACTTACACCAACTCAGGTCTTACAGGTCTCCTTTCACCTTCCTCATCCCAACAAATAGAAGTTTTGCACCTCCTACCATATAAAGCTTCATAAGGTGCCATCTGAATTCCCGAGTGATAGGAATTATTATAAGCAAACTCGATTAAAGGTAAATGATCATCCCATGAACCTTTGAAGTCCATAACACAAGCTCTTATCATTGCCCCCAATATCTGTATTGTCCTTTCTGATTGACCATTAGTTTGTGGATGGAAAGCTGTACTAAAATGCAACTTGGTTCCCAAAGCCTCCTGTAAGCTTTCCTAGAATCTGAAGGGGAACTTGGGATCTCTATCTGAGACTATAGAGCTTGGAATCTCATAAAGTCTGATTATTTTATATACATATTTCTTGGCCAAAACATTCAAAGAATATGTCTGCTTAATTGGCAAGAAATGTGCGGACTTAGTTAGCCTGTCCACAATCATACATATTGCATCATGCTTCCTGCTAGTCCTTGGCAAACCTATCAAGAAATCCATTGTAATCTTCTCCCATTTTCATTCTGGAATCGGCAGAGGTTTAAGTTGGCCTGAAGGTGCTTGGTGTTTAACTTTAACTTGCTGTCACACTAAGCATCTTTTAGCATATTCTGCAACTTCTTTCTTCATTCCTTTCCACCATAAATGCTCTTTCAAATCCCTATACATTCTCGTACTTTCTGGGTGCATAGCATAAGGTGCATTGCGTGCTTCATCAAGAATCTCATCTTTTAACTCCAACATGTTTGGAATACACAATTTGTTATCTACCACCATCAATCCATCTTCTCTAATCTCTATTTCAGAAGGTTTACCACTTTTAATCTCTTCTCTAAGCCTGCTCAAAGACTCATCTTGCTCCTGTAGCTTCTTAATCTTTTCATTCAATACTAGCCTCACTCTAAAATTAGCCAGTACACAACTAGATTCGGCTTGTCTCAATGTCACTTTAAGTATGGCTAATTCCTCCAACAAAGAAAGATACACTGTCTCCACATATGCCATAGTTGATTTTCTACTCAATGCATCCGCTACTATATTAGCTTTCCCTGGGTAGTAGTCTATCATCAAGTCATAATCCTTTAACAGTTCTAACCATCTTCTTTGTCTCAAATTCAACTCCTTTTGGCTCATCAAATACTTAAGACTCTTATGGTCTGTAAATACCCTAGTAGTGACTCTATACAAGTAATGTCTCCAAATCTTCAATGCAAAAATCATGGCCGCTAACTCCAAGTCATGCGTAAGATAATTCATCTCATAAGGCTTTAATTGCCCAGAACCATGAGCAATCACTTTATCTTCTTGCATCAACACACAGCCTAATCCTTTCCTTGAGGCATCACTATAAACTGTACATCCGTCACTACCCGAAGGCATAGTCAAAACCGGTGCAGTTGTAAGCCTGTTCTTCAATTCCTCAAAACTGCCTTAGCACTCTTCTATCCATACAAATTTCTGATTCTTCCTTGTCAAATTGGAAAGTGGAGCTGCTATTATGGAAAAGCTTTCCACAAACCTTCTGTATTATCTGGCTAATCCCAAGAAACTTCTCATTTCAGCTACATTCTTAGGTGCTTCCTATTTCACAACCGCTTCAATCTTCCTTGGATCCACATGCACTCTTTGCTCTGAAATCACTTGTTCAAGAAATGTCACTTCCTTTAGCCAAAATTCACATTTGTCGAATTTAGCATACAATTCATTCTTCCTCAATGTCTCCAAAGAAATTTTCAAATGTTCCTCATGCTCCTTATCACTCTTAGAATAGACCAAGATATCATTAATAAAGACAACAAAAAATTGGTCTAAGAAAGGCTTAAAGACTCTATTCACCAAGTCCATGAAAGCTGCAGGTGCATTCGTCATCCCAAAAGGCATGACCAAAAACTCAAAGTGGTCATACTGTGTTCTAAAAGTAGTCTTTAACACATCGGACTCTTTTATCCTCAACTGATGATAACCTGATCTCAAATCTATCTTCGAAAAGAACTTTGCCCCTTGCAATTGATCAAACAAGTCATCTATGTGTGGAAGTGGATATCTGTTCTTAATGGTGACATGGTTAAGCTTCCTATAATCCACACACATCTGTAATGATCTGTCTTTCTTCTTCACGAAAAGGACCAGAGCTCCCCAAGGTGAAGAGCTCGGCCTAATATATCATTTCTCTAACAAATCTTCCAATTGCTCCTTAAGCTCCTTCGATTCCGCGAGAGCCATTCTTTAAGGTGGAATCGAAATTGGCATTGTGCCTAGAAGGAGCTCAATGGGAAATTCAATTTTCCTAGGTGGCGGTAGTCCTGGTAACTCCTCGGGAAAGACATCCAAGAATTTCATGACCACTAGTATATCTTCTAACTTCCCGCTATCTGGCCTTGTGTCTACTACATAGGCTAAAAATACTTCACACCCTTTCCTCATCATTTTCTCCGCCATCAAAGCCGAAACAATCCTCGATGAGCTAAATTTTCTGTCTCCCATAAACATCACCTTTCTTCCATTATCCAGCTCGAACTCCACTGTCTTTTGTTTGCAGTCTAAGTTGGCATTATATTTCTCTAAGGTGTCCATACCCAAAATCACATCTAATCCACCCATCTTCAATGGCATTAAATCCACCACTATGTGTCCCCCGCCAGTATGTATCTCACAATCTCTATAAACTTGATTAATCACAATATAGTGGCCTACTAGGGTACGAACCATCAAAGGGGTATCCAATGGGCTCAGTTCTCTACCATACACAGTTCTACTCGATGATACAAAGGAGTTGGTAGAACCCGGATCAATCAAAATAATTACATCATCATCAAATAATTTAATCATACCAGTCACAACTTCTGGAGTGATTTCTGCATCCTCCCGGGTCATTGCAAACACTCTAGTTGGTGCTTGCCCCCTTGGTCTTCCTGGAGGATTCACCCTCCTAGCTGCATCAGAGCTGTCCAGTTCAATTGCAGTCTTATGCCCCACTGCCTCAGTTTTCTTCGAAGCTTGCATCTGTGTTCCCTCTCTCTCTGCATACCGCGGACACTCTCTAGCCATGTGTCCTTTCTCTCCATAATTGAAGCATGCTCTTGTCAGTCGGTAACATTCCCCTCTATGAATCCTTCCACAGTGTTCACATTTAGGAATAGGTGTATCCCCGTCTCCCTTTTTGCTGCCTCCTGCTGTAGAGGCTTGATGAGAAACAGTAGACGTTCTCATCAGTTTTGGACCTGCTCGTGCCAATGCTCCTCTCCTCAGACTGCACAGGGAAAGTCCTAGCACTCCTTTCAGGCATAGAAGTACCACCTCCCCTCTTGAACTGTTCTCTCCCCTTTCTCTTTTTGTTCATGACGCTCTTTATATTCTCAATATTCTCCACCCTCAGGGCCGCTTCAACCAGCTGTTGAAAATCACAAAAGTTTTGTACCATTTTCTCTTTGATAGCTAGATGCAACCCCGATTCAAATCTACGGCACTTAGCCGCCTCACTTATCATTAACTCAGCTGCATATCGGGCCAATTGTGTAAATCGTCACTCATATTCGCTCACCGTCATTTCCCTCTGGGCGAGACTCAGAAATTCTCTCTGCTTCTGTTGAATATACATCTCAGACAGGTACTTCTTCTTAAACACTACTAAGAAATCCTTCCATGCGAGCATTTACGGCCGCATCTGGCTCTCTGGCAAACTCTCTCACCAATGCAAAGCATCTTCCTATAGTAAGCTCGCAACATACTCAACCTTCTCATCATCCTTAGATTCCATCCGTTCCAGTATCCTCTCGGTCTTTCTCAAACAAGTCTCGGCTTCTTCTGGATCCGTTGTCCCATAAAAATCCACTGCCCCATACTTTATAAGCTTATCAAACCGTTTCCCCTTCTTGACTAGGGCCGGAGCAGAAGATTGTGGCATCTAGCCTATGGCCTTAGCAAATGCCTGAAACATCCTTGGATCCAATGGAGCAAGCACTTGCTCCTGCAGGAGAGGAGACTCCCGTGTCTGTAATCGATCGGGCTCACTACTGGGCCCTACAGAAGACTCAGCATTCCCTGGGGCTATAGGCTCATCAGTACTCTCCTCTCTTGCAATCCTTGCAATACTCCTCGTGTCCTTCTACGAGGTAGCATCTTACTTCTTCAATGTAAACACTAGCTATTAACTTACATTTTATTTTAGTCTTAATCCCTATATGTATGCATGACATGCATGTCACTTAATGAAGTTCAATCAATTCATAGTGCAACAAGTAATCACATAACATATCAATTCATCCTACTATGCCTTCTAAGCCTAGGAAAAACCTAGGCTCTGATACCAAACAATGCTGGACCCCTACTTCCGGAACCCAACATTCGGAGCCAAAAACTGAAACAATACTTGTCCTTAACCCTATTGAACTTGTTTAGGGACAAAAGGCATAACTCTCTCTGTAGATGTCGGATTAAACAATTCCTTAGACTGTTCGAAAGAAGACTTCGAGATCTACAACTTTCATGAAGACTTCGAAGAAAAATTCTATCGTCTGAAGGGAAAAATTAGACCAGATGATACAAGATAAATAATGCATAGAAGAAGCGAAAGGTCAACTATAGAGGAAGTAGAAAACAAATGAAGCCAACAAGTAGACGAATGGGAAAAGCAAACGAAGCCAAAAAGCAAACGAATTGAGTCAACTTAAGACAAAGAAAAGTCAACTTAAGACGATGCAACTCTTAAGATGAAGCAGAGTCAACTTAAGATGAAGCAACTCTTAAGACGAAGCAGAGTCAACTTAAGACGAAGCAGAGTCGACTTAAGATGAAGTATAGTCAACTTAAGACGATGCAACTCTTAAGACGAAACAGAGTCAGCTTAAGACGAAGCAAAGTCAACTTAAAACGATGCGACTCTTAAGACGAAGCAGAGTCAACTCAAGACGAAGCAAAGTCAACTTAAGACGATGCAACTCTTAAGACAAAACAGAGTCAACTTAAGACGAAGCATAGTCAACTTAAGACGATGCAACTCTTAAGACAAAGCAAAGTCAACTTAAGGCGATGCAACTTTTAAGACGATATGACGTCATCACAGATGATATGATGTCATCACAGACGATTCATCCTTACAAACGATACATTCTTACAGACGATATGATGTCATCACAGACGATATGACGTCATCATAGATGATACATCTTTACAGACGATACATCCTTACAGACGATATATCCTTACAAAAACAGACAATGCATCTACGCTCCTGAGCATCTTCTCTTATAAGGACCATGACTTTCACTACGATGTCCAAAAATTTCTTACTATATATTGTTGGAAAGCTAGGAAGATAAGCTACAACTTTCCAGAAGACAACTTTAACTAATTTCGCCTCCATTAGTCCAGTTTTTTCCTGAAAGTCGGCACACAATTTCTACACCTAAGAAAGACTTAAATTTTTGGATTGAGCAAGTTTAAGGGACATAAGCTTGCACTTGTTACTTTTCAATTCTAAGCCCATTGCTAATTCAAAAGAAGTTCAAACATAACTTTAATTACAACAAAACATGAAAATCAAAGGATTAACACAAAAATACAGAATACAATGGATGCTCGATGTTTAACATGCTTTTAAAGCTATCTAACAGTGATCGAACTAACTTAGTTACAAAAGTTTTTAATATCTTGGAGTTTTCGATGCCTTGCAAGGATTGTTAACCTTCTAATTCTGCACCTGAGGAGGGAAATGTGGGGTGAGCTACACAGCTCAGTAGCTAATATATTTATAGCCATTGGCAACTGACCACATATTCAAGCATTTGTACATGTATATCTAGCAACTCGAGCATTCTCAATATATTCTAGCAATTTAAGCATTTGGTCAATTTAACTTAAACTTATAACATACAACATAGACTTCAACCATTAAACATAACACTCAACTATGAACATACTCAACAAATTAAAGATGCAATGCACAAACAAATGGTTCGAGAGTTCCGTGGAACGAAACAAAGAAACCAAAGTTTACTCCGTGAACAAAACGAGTCCGAATTTTCAGGATCTCGTGGCCTCAAGCGGGCAGTCGGGAGAAGGCTATGGGTCAACGTGCACGTGACTAACGAAACGGGTTTCTCTCTTGCCCAAACAAAAACACATATTCATTTTATCACATGCTCAATACTTTTATGCTTTTTCTTCTTTTCATTAAATTCAAAACGTTATAACCTCTTTCAAGGTATAATATAATCACAATGCATCATGCATTTCCCATAAGTCATAACAATTTAATTTCAAGCAAATCAACATACACAAATATAGGCAAGAATTTGCCCAATTACACAATAACTAAAAATACATTACCCACCTAATTAGCTTGCGAAAATCCAAGTCAAGCTTGCTTTCCCCTTGCACTTGGGTAGGATTCCCTTGGTTTCCTAAAACAACCAAGGTTTCATTCAAACAACATTCCAATAACTCATAAATTCAAAACAAAGAAATCACAAAATGGCAACGCACACAAATTAAGCTCAAATCTAACCTACCTATAGTACATCTAGGTTAGATAACCTAAAATCTAGTTTAGAAACCCTAAAATCACTTGGGTTCTCCTAACTCATCTTCTTCCAACACAAACCTTTCATTCTCTATACAAACCCCTTTCTCTCTCTAACTCCTTCATCCTCAATACACCCCATTTCTTTAATAAAGCAAGAAAATGAGATGATTAACCTACCTTAACAAAATTCATTTTCTTTTCTTTTCTTCTTTCACCGAAAACTTCTCTCCATCTCCCTTATTTTTGTTTTTCACTCTTTTCCCCCTTCAATTCATGTCTTACCAAGCAAGGCAATATATTCTTCTTCCATTTCTACCCTTAATGAGTCTAAAAGTCTATTTTACCCTTCCCTATAAGCTTATGTTCTTTTATGCTTAAATGATCTCCCAAAAATGTCCTTGAACATCCTTATTACATTAACACTTAAATTCCCACTTACTTTGACATAATTATAACTCCAAAAATTAAATATATCAAAACCCTAAAAAATTTTAAATCATGCTTATCCTAAAGAAAAATTTTCAGGGTCCAACAACTCTCCACCTTAAAGAATTTCACGAAATTCTTACCTGAGACATTGAAGAGGTGTGGGTACTTCTCCCTCATGGCCTCAAAGGGTTCCCACGTGGCCTCTTCTGTCGAATGGTTCTTCCATAAGACCTTAACCAGCGTCACAATCTTGTTTCTCAAAACCTTTTCCTCCGAATCTAGGATCTCCGCTGGTTGCTCTTCTTATGTCAAATCCTCCCTCAACTGAACCTCTAAAGGTTGAACTATGTGTGAAGGATTCGGTTGGTACTTGCTCAACATCGATACATGGAAAACATTGTGAATCTTAGATAATTCCAGTGGCAAAGCTAACTTATAAGCTAAAGGCCCAATCTTCTCAGTGATCTCATACGGGCCTAAGTATCTTAGACAAAGCTTGCCATTCTTACCAAATCTCAAAACCCCTTTCCATGGAGAAGCTCTAAGAAACACTTTGTCTCCAACTTTAAATTCCATCTCTTTTCTATGTGCATCCGTGTAGCTCTTCATTCTATCTTGAGCTGCTTTAAGTCTCTGTTTCACCAACTTAATCTTGTCAACAGTGACTTGCACCAACTCAGGTCCTACAAGTCTCCTCTCACCTTCCTCATCCCAACAAATAGGAGTTCTGCACCTCCTACCATAAAGAGCTTCATATGGTGCCATCTGAATTCCCGAGTGATAGGAATTATTATAAGCAAATTCTATTAAAGGCAAATGATCATCCCATGAGCCTTTAAAATCCATAACACAAGCTCTCAGCATTGCCTCCAAAGTTCGGATCGTTCTCTCCGATTGTCCATCAGTCTATGGATGGAAAGCTGTGCTAAAGTGTAACTTTGTTCCCAAAGCCTCCTGTAAGCTTTCCCAAAACCTGGAGGTGAACCTGGGATCTCTATCCGAGACTATCGAACTTGGAATCCCATGAAGTCTTATTATCTCATCTATGTACTTCTTGGCCAACGCATTCAAAGAATCTGTCTGTCTAATTGGCAAGAAATGTGCGGACTTAGTTAGACTATCCACAATTACCCATATTGCATCATGCTTCCTGCTAGTTCTTGGCAATCCCATCAAGAAATCCATTGTAATCTTCTCCCATTTCCATTCCGGAATTGACAAAGGTTGAAGTTTGCCTGAAGCTGCTTGGTGCTCAGCCTTGACTTGCTGGCACATTAAGCATCTTTTAGCATATTCTGCAACTTCTTTCTTCATCCCTTTCCACCAGAAATGCTCCTTCAAATCCCTATACATTCTCGTACTTCCTGGGTGTATCGCATAAGGCGTATTATGTGCCTCATCCAGAATTTCATCTTTCAACTCTTGCATATCAGGAATACATAGTCTGTTTCCTATAACCATCAATCCATCTTCCCATACCTCTATTTCAGAAGATTTACCATTTTTATCTCTTCTCTGAGCTTGCTCAAGTACTCATCCTGCTCCTGCAATTCTTTAATCTTCTCATTTAATACTGGCCTCACTCTAAAATTAGCCAATATACAACCAGATTCAGCTTGTCTCAATGTCACTCTGAGTTTGGCTAATTCCTTCAACAAAGGAAGATACACTGTCTCCACATGTGCCATAGTCGATTTCCGACTCAGTGCATCCGCTACTACATTTGCTTTCTTCGGATGGTAGTCTATCATCAAGTCATAATCCTTTAACAATTCTAACCATCTTCTCTGTCTCAAATTCAATTCTTTCTGGCTCATCAGGTACTTCAGACTCTT
>JAOTBA010043617.1:0-14062 GCA_025629845.1 Erythroxylum squamatum
AGGAACTATATCCGAAAGATACTAGCTCAATTTAATATGGAACAAGCTAAACCTACTTCAGTACCTTTAGGATCACACTTACAGATGGTTTCTGATAAGTGTCCTAAGACTGAAGAAGAACAGAAGGCTATGGCTCACTATCCTTATGATGTAGGTGTTGGAAGCCTAATGTACCTTATGCTATGCACAAGGTCTGATCTAGCCTATGCTATAAGTATCCTAAGTAAGTTTTTGGCCAATCCATGTTTAGAACACTGGCAAGGGCTTAAGAATGTTCTCAGATATATATCTGGAACAGTGAACTATGGATTATGCTTCTCTAAAATAGAACTAATCAAATGCAAGTATCTGTCCCTATATGGCTATGTGGATGCTGATTATGCAACAGATAAAGACAGAAGGAAGTCAAACTCAGCATATAGATTTACACTATCAGCAAACACAATATGTTGGAAATCACAACAACAATCAGTGGTAAATTTATCAACCACAGAGGCAGAATATTATGCAATCACAAAAGGGGTAAAGGAACTAGCATGGCTATCAGGAATTTTGAAGGAAATAAACACAGAAATCACAATACTAGTACTATACACGGATAGTCAGAGTGCGTGGTACATGAGTCGCAATCCAATCCTCCATGAGCGATCAAAGCACATAGATGTGCGATTGCATTTCGTCAGGGACCAAATCTCCAAAGGAACCTTCAATTTGAACAAAATACAAGGTGAGAAAAATCCATGTGATTTCGGTATAAAAAATTCTAACACAAAAGAAGTTAAATTTTTGCAGGGAATACTTACAAATCATGGAAGCCCCTTGATTCTGAAGTCAGATTCAGTAGATCTCACAAAGGGGGTGAAGATTAGGGTTTCGGGTTTTTAGGGGATCTCTCTAGGGTTTTATCTAAGGCAAAGACTGGTGAAGTAGGAGGGAAAGCCACCTGAAATAGAAGACGTATTTGACATATCTCACAAATTCTGGTGAAAATTAGGGTTTCGGGTATTCCAATTACACTCGGGTTTTTTCAGATCTGAGAGAAGATTGATGGAGTAGGAGGGAAAGTGTGATGAAAATCACCCACTACTCCACCAACTTCACTAAGATTCAACAGAAATGCAATTAGAGATTGAAGAAAGAAGTGAAGAATGTGTGTGTCTGAAGAGATGTCAAAGAGAGAAGGGGCAGAAAGCATTCTTGAAAGTTATATCAGCTGAAGACAAGAATTAAAACTAAAGCCTAAAACACGTGGAGACCAAAGTCCACTTACATGTCTGAAGAGCTTAAACACAAAACACAGTCGTTTAATACAAAGTCATAAGCAAGTCTATTAAACTCTATCGTATTACCTTATCACAAGCTCCAGATGTTACAAAACATAGCAGCAAATGACATGAAACGCAGACATGACAAAGCTGGGAATAAGTGACTCACGTGAGGCAAATGACAAGCATCAGATAATGCATGATCAACCGAAGACTTTATCTTCTTCAACTATAAAAAGGAAACAGAAACTTTAGACATAACTCAGATAACACAGAAACTTCATATCTCCAATTCTCTTTGTATTCAATCTTTGAGAGTGCAAGAAGAGAGTGAGAAAATGTTTGAGTTAGCTAGAGTACTTACCAGTGAGTACTAGGAGAGCTAAAGCCTCTTGCAAGTGATTCACAAAAATCACTCAACTCTGTAACCAGTTTCTTCTTATTCTTCATATAGTGAAATCTTCACCACTGAAGTGGGAACCTTGGATGTAGATAGTGATACACTATCGAACCAAGTAAAATACTGTCTTCTTTATTTTCTGCCATCATATCCAATCTGCAAAATTAACAAGTTATCAAGTTCTTGTTTTGAAAGATCACCAGAAAAGTAGTAAAAACCCAACTGTAGGTTTATACCTAAAACTATTCAGAGACATCTACCATTTGGGCTTGGGTATTGAGAAAGTATACGGTCCATAACTTCTTAGAATGCTAATTGCTACGTACCAAAACATAAGGCGCCACAAAATGTTCACATCTTTTAGAGGCCTCATATACCAAGACCTACTGCGGGTTTTCTGTAGAAGCATGAAGGTCACTGTGTATCAGTAAAAGATTTTACAAAATACTCTTTTTTCCCTCCGGCCATTTAGCCCGTCTAAATCATATGGCATCTATTTAAACTTTTTTAAATGAAACTTGAATATAAGTTCGATTCTATTTAAATATTTTAGTTTGAATTCCAAATTAATTAATTTATACTCAAATTAAATAAAATTAAGTCCAATTAAACTAATTTACTATTATGATATATTATTATAAAATCAGGTTACATTATATAGATACAAGGTAAAAAGAGCAAGTTCTGTAAAAATTAAATTAACTCCTCCTATTATTTATATTTATAGCACTATTTTTTGGTAAATCATTTATAGTATTATTTTACACATTAATATTTATTAAATAATATTTTTATACTCTAAAATTTAATTCCGTTAAATTATTATTATTAATTTATTTGATGTGATATATTAATTTAACAACATAAACTCAATTTTTATTTTAATATTAACTCTTTTAACTCAAATTTTGTATTTTAATATTAACTCTTTTTTATAATAGCATATGTCTTACCTCATAATATTGTTTATAGGACATTGCAGGCATAGCAAATATCTACTTGAGTTCATTTATTTACTCATTTAGTCCACCTTTCAACAGGGACGAAGCCACAGTGGGGGCTAATGGGGGCACTTGTCCCCATTGACTCTAAAAAATTTTACATAAAAAATATTATTTTAAATTTTTAACTCATAAAAAAATTAAAATTGTGTTCTCGTTAAAATTTTGCCCTCCATTAATTTTTTTTTTGCCTCCAGTGAAATTTTGTCCCCACTCAAAAATAATTCTGGATCTATCCCTGCCTTTCAAGACTTAAATTTGGCATGTTAGGATAGATTGAGGGAACTCATCATTTCCTTAGTTTATGTAATTGCCAATAACCACTTTTACCTTTTAACATACTTCACATTAACTCTTATTTATCACCTTGATAAACTGCATATACCTTATCTCGTCTCTATTCCTACAAACTAAAGGAGGTGATTGCCTATGTGGGAAGATGTCTCGTATTTGTATGACATACCTTGTACATCTAGAATCAAATATTCATTTCCCATTTTAACATTCTTTTTAGACTTGAACATTCAATTAAAAATCAAACATTATCACATTTTTAGAACTAAATTTCATTATAGAAACTGACATTTATACTCGAGTAAATATATGTTGCATCAAATACTCAATGACAAACCAATTATTTATGACAAGTATTATAAATATTCACACAGAGAAAATAAAATAAAACTAAAATTTAAATCCTACAAAATTTTAATGACCTAACATGCATAAAAAAATATATCTTTAGGAATTAGTTTAACCATAGGATTTACAATCAATCATCTCATACAAATATAGCCAAATATTATTTGCTACGTTTTACACAATGTAGCTAAATATTATTTACTATGTTTTTATTAATGTTGCGATATGTTATTTGTTTCATTTTTAATCCATGATATTGAACCATATATTTTGTAAATATTTTATCCATAAATTTCTTAATGTGAATTTATTATACAAATAAATCGAATAAAAATATTATTAATTCAAAATATTGAGCATTATATATAAAAAGTAAAATTATATAAATATCATTAAATTATACCAACAAAAAATATTCTTTTTATATAAGATATTAATAACAACTTTAACAATTCTTATAGACAAAACAATAAATAAAGAGACCAGTTTATAAATAACAAATCCTAAGATTTCAAAAATATTAGAGAACAACTCGAATAACCACCTAGTGTTAACCTTGTCGATGAACTTGTAATCATTCAAAAAGCTTAATTAAAATCAACTAAAAATATTGTGAGTATTGAAACAATAAGTATTTGGTTCTAATTAAAGCAAATATCACATAACTTTACCATTCATGATATAATCACTCATCAATTCCATCTTCATCCATTCTGTAATTCATGTAAAAATTATTAAATTTAAATTATAGTACATACAGGAATTGAAAGAAAAAAGGTATAGGAAATATAATTAATATCCTTTGTTTTCTGACAAGGTGTCGTTACCCTTGCAAATTAACCCTACACGAATAACAAGTAGTATATGAGAGTAGGATCGTTCCCTCGAAGATCTGATTATGGAATGCTAACTATCATCAAACTTGTCAACGAAATTTCAGTAAATGAAAACAGACACAAAAACAGAAATGAAACAAAAATCTAAAATGCAATCTAACCTAAATGATTCAGTATCGAATGTAAGCTACTAACTAAACTAGAAAACAGAAACAGCTAACGGAAAACAGAAATCAAAAGATAATCTGACGCGAACAGAATTGGATTTGCCGCAAACAAGACTAAACGAATTCAACTAAACCAAACTTAAACCAATGCACGAAAATAAGTAAATTAGGGGGGGTTTGATCTCGGTAATTTAAAATTTTAAGAACACGAAATTAAACAAGTGCTAAATCAAAATTTGGAAGAAATCAGAATTGAAAGATTAGAATAAAAGCATAATTACGGAAACTTCAATTGCAAAGAATTTTGCCAACGAAACCAATTAATTCATTCATCGGACTCTAGGAATTATTTATGTACTGTGTGTGCAGAATCAAGGATCATCAACTTACTGATTTTATGCTTTTTAACTACTAGGTAAACAAATCTTTGCAAACAATCATAGGGTTCATAACTACTAATCCACCTATGTCGTGTATGAGCATTACAATAGTTGGTTTAATGATCTTGCCTTGAAAACCTCGACAACTACTATCATTAGTTTAAGACAAAGTTCACATTCTCTCAAGGTAGATTTGACAACTACTATCAACAACCTAGCTATAAATCAATTAATCTAGCAGCTACTACCATTAATTAATTTAATAGCGTCTAAAAATCTCTTATAAACCTTAATTTCGGATTTTAAGATTTACGAGTTCAGATTAGCCATTAAAGGATCAGAATTCAAACACATGTTTGCAAAATCACGAACACAAGAATCGATTAAGATTAAATCCTCATGAATTAATATACGTTCGAAGGGCATTACCCTTTATAATTGAAATACAAACTTAGCTACACATACCTAATAAGACGTTATTACCACTGAATGGTCTAAGACAATTGCGTTCCTTTTGAAAAGATTTAAAAAGCAAGAGTGCGGCTGGGAAGTATGAAAAATAATCCAGAGAAAAAAGACGCATGACCTAGAGACCAAAGCCGTATATATATCTCCTTCCTATCATGAAGTGGCTGACCTAATTAAGAGGCAAACTTCCAAAAGAATTCCTCCTCTTCACGTCAATTGACAGAGGTCGCAACCACCCTTCAGCATCTGCCTAACCAACCATTCAAAGTGGCATGGCTTGATGAGGTGGACATAGAGTCATCTTTAAGTAACCAATGGAGTCGTGCCATGTTATCAAAGTGCTTTGAAAATCGATTAAAGTTTTGTTAGCTTTAAACAGCATTTTTGACAGTACACTAGGGTCAATTTCGACTGTGTATAAAAAATCAAAAAGTGATGATTCAGCAGCTCATATTTTATCAGTAGATCGATCTTTAAGTTAGCTTCAATCTGAGACTTGAATCACTGAATTCCACCACCTGAGTCAAAAGTTATGATTGAAACATCGTCGAAAGGTCATTCTGGCAATCCAAAAATCTGATGCACTTTTGGGAATTTACTTCTCCTGAATTCTAACTCAGAAAAATCTGCAATTTGTCCCAAAAAATCCTTCAATGAGTCAAGAATTTAAGTATGAAATTTCAGAATTTTTGGCTAAACCAATCTCGAGATAAAAATCCCACAATGACTAAATGTCAAGTTTGCCAGAAACCCAAAAACAGTGCAATTCGAGTTTATTTGTTTCTTTTATGCATTTTATGTCAACGAGCCTCAAATAATTCTAAAACATGATAAACCAACTATAGATGAACGTAAAATGAATGTAAATGACTCTGAATTAAATCCTAAAGATATATTAAAATATGAATGCGTCACTCATCAATTGGACATGTATTTCATCCCAAAAACATACTAATAACACAGCTGCCAATAATGTTGGATAGAACGTGCAATGTTCAATGTTCACACACACACAAAGAAAACTCAATTGTTGTATTTATTTCAATTGACTACTTATTTTTCCCATTAAAAACTAATAGATCAAATTCTACAATTGTTTATGTACGTGTACAAAAACGCAGCAGCAAGCAATCAGTCAATCTTCGATAAATCTCTTCCATGTTTATCTCATCAAAACATGTTTATCTCCAACAAATACAATCTTCGTTAGGAATCTATTTCAATTAGAATTTCTTCTTTACACAATATCTTATAGTCTAAAAATACCACATAACCCGAAGTAGTGGAATCCAACACCAATTCAACTTCTTATTATAAAAGATATATCAAACTATAAATAATGCTCAAAATAATAAATAAAATAGCTTAACAATCTCCCCTTTTTAGCATTTTTTGCCATATGAAGAACTCCCCTTAAACACAAGAAATATACTTCCCCTATAATTAACAACCATAATAATAGATTCCGCCAAAGTTATCAAGTTCACAGACAACAGTCACCAACAAAGCACAAAATATTAGATGGAAAAATTTATAAACCATCTTATCTCCCCCTTGGGAAAAAAAATGCCAAAATAGGTTAAGAGACACAGGAAGAAGTTGAGTGAAAAACCTGTTGTTTAAGCTAGCGAAGAGCATCCATACCCACCTGAAAGATACCCTCAATCCGATCAATTTTACATAATAAGGTGGCATGTGTATTCGCATTGGATGACCCAGAAGAGGAATATGGTAAATCTATCACCTGAGTTTGCTTGTTGACATTTAAGATCCGAGGAGAGATAGTTATAAGGGACACAAGCTCAAGTACTTCAGAATAAGCCCGAGGGACACCATATTTATGTAAAAATTAAGTAATTAAGCAAGGAAAACTTAATTCAACAAGGAATCTAAATTAAACTGTTGATATTAAGTTAAATTGATAGGATGATCAAGAACAAACTTGGTAGAGCCGAGAGAGGCCCATTTCTATTGAGTTGTCGATGAATAATATTTATAGGATAGGGCTTGCTCCACTTAAATCTGAGTAGAATACTGGTGGTAAGGTACTCGAATTGACTTCCGAGCTATTTGTTTCACACAACGTCGGGAACTGAAAGATGCAACTTTCGAGTGAGAGACAACCGGAGGTGGTGAAGCAGTAGGCTTGACTTTTACATCCTCCGAATCGAAAGAAGAATCTTTAGTATATGATTTCACAATAAGATGGGACAACACCCATTGAGAATCAACATCAACAGATGGTTGTACCCGAATGGAGGGAGGACTGGGAACCTCAATAAGTGCCATCGAGGATGACCCAACACCAGTGATTGACGTCGATGGAAATGGGTGCTATTGCAGATGACTAGAGCGGCGAGGTAGTGCGGTGGAAGGTGATAATTCGGCCAACGAATGGACAGAAGGACGAGAGGAAGTTGGCCATTTGGGTTTTGCTATCGTGAGGTGCGACAGAGAAGGTAAGACGCGACAGGAGGTGTAGTGACGGAGGATGACAGTGAGATGGCAACAATGGCGTCTGACAGTGAGAGAGAACCAAGAGAACCAAATGACAGGTCAAAAATGAAGAGAGGATGAAGGTGTGTTTGTGTAGGAAGAAATTTTTCAAAGAAAAGAGGGAAGGGGGAAAGTGGATGTGCGGTGGTAAGTAAACAGAAGAATAAAAATTAGTGATTTAACCCCTTTCTATTTTTCCTTTTTTAACTATATCAGTATACTTCAAAATGTAAAGCACATAGTTCCAGTGTCCCTCAAAGAAATTCAAACCTGATGTAGTTAAGAGGTTTCGTAAAAATATCAGTCAGTTTCCTCTTAATTGTTACATAGGAAAGAACTACAACTTTAGTCTCCATAAGCTCTCAAATGAAATGATACTTAAGTCAATGTATTTGGATGATGAATGTTGAATTGGGTTTTTGGAGATTTCTATAGTGCACTTATTATTACACATAATTGTCAAAACATCTTGAACAACCCCATAATCTTCCAACATTTGCTTCATCCATAAAAGTTGAAAACAACTCCCAATTACAATATATTCCGCTTCTGCTGTTGATAACGAGATGGAGTTTTGTTCTTATTGTACCATGAAATCAGATTATTGCCAAGAAAGAAACAACCCCTAATGTGCTTTTTCTATCCCCTAAATTTTCAGCTCAATCCTTATCGCTATAACCACCTAAACAAGAAGTAGAATCACATAAATACCATAATCCAAACTCAGAAGTACCACTTACATATCCGATGATTCCTTTACTGATGTCAAGTGAGACTCTTTAAAGTTGGATTGATAATGTGCACATACCCCCACGTTATAACAAATATTTTGTCAAATCACGGTTAGATAAAGCAAACTCCCAATGATGCTTCTGTATAGACTCACATTAACACTTTTTCCATGATCATCTTTATTCAACTTTGTTAGCACACTCATTGGTGTTCTAGCATGACGTACATTCTCAAGCCTAAATTTATTTAGCAAATTCTTTGCATATTTAGTTTGCAACACAAATATACCATCTATCACTTGCTCAATTTGTAGTCCTAAGAATAAATTCAATTCTCCCACCATACTCATCTCAAACTCATTTGTCATCATCTTTATAAAGCCATCTACCATCTTCGAATGAGTGGAGCTAAACATTATATCATCCGCATATATTTGTTCAATCATCAAATTAGATCTGAATTTTTTAAGAAATAAAGTATTGTCTATGCTACCTCATTCATGTCCTTAATTGAGTAGATATTAGGTGAGTCTCCCATACCAACCCCTTGACGCTTGCTTGAGACCTTAAAGAGCCTTTTTGAGCTTGAATATGTGATCAACATGCATCAAATCAAAGAATTCCTTTGGTTGTTCAACATACACTTCTTCTTGTAGAAATCCATTTAAGAATGCACTCTTCACATCCATTTGATAAAGTTTGAATATTTTCACACATGCTATGGCCAGAAGAAGTCTAATTGACTCAAGCTTTGCTACTGGGGAAAATGTTTCTTCAAAATTAGTTACTTCAATTTGAGAGTATCCCAAGAAACTAACTTGGCCTTATTTCTTGTTACATTACCTTTGTCATCAGTTTTGTTGCAAAACACCCATTTGGTTCCAATCACATTCACATTTGATGGCTTTGGCACCAATTCCCATACATCATTTCGAGCAAACTATGCCAACTCTTCTTGTGTTGCAACAACCCAAATTCATCTTGCAATGCTTCTTTCACTTTCTTTGGTTCAAATAAGTGTAGTATATAAGCCTTGCAAGTTCTCAGTAATTTATCCTTTTTCTTTCTTTTGTTTTCCTTCTATCACTAATCTCACATATCACTTTCTCAATAGGATGACTCCGTCTGATTCATGATGGAGGATCTTTGTTGAGATCATTTTTCCCTTGAGTCTTTGTTATTCACAAAGTTTGTTTCTGCATCAGATGTCTGATTAGTTTCTTCCTTTGAAGCAACCAACTGGTCCTATGTCTGGTTGGTTTCTTTTCCAACAGCAACTAACTGTGAATATGAAAAGTCTTTGGTTTTGGCTTCATTGTGTCTCTATTATGATTTGTGAGATTGATTTTGAAAGTTTTCTAGGCTGATTTTGAAGGTTTTCTTCTACCACCTTATCAATTATTTGGTGCACATCATCTACAACAACATTTGCAGATTCCGTCATCATCTTACTTCTTTGGTTAAACACACGATACACCTTACTGTGTATTGAGTATCTAAGAAAAATGCCCTCATTAGTTTTACTTTCAAATTTCCCAAGTTGTTCTCAATCTCTAATAATATAACATTTATTACCCAACACATGTAAGTAACAAACATCTGGTTTCTTTGCTTTCCATTGTTCATAAGGTGTCTTCTTCAAAATGTTTCTAAGATGAACTTTATTGCATATGTGACATGTCGTGTTTACTGTTTTAGCCCAAAATCTCATTAATATTTTTCTTCCATTCAACATTGATCTAGCCATCTCTTGAAGAGTGCAGTTCTTCCTTTATGTAACTCCATTTTGTTGTGGCATTTTAGGGGTTGAAAACTCTTGAATGATCTCGTGTTTATCATAGAAATTATGAAAACTTGCATTCTCAAACTCCCTTCCATGAACGGATCTTATTCTCAAAACTATCATATTTTTCTAATTTGTAATCCGCACATATAAGTTTTTAAATGTTTCACATGCATCTGAATTTTCTTTTAAGAAAGCTACCCAAGTATATCTTGAGTAATCATCAAAGCATGTTAAGAAATACCTCATCCCACCAATACTAACATATTGTGTTAGGCCTACCAAATCCATACGAATTAATTCTAATATACGAGAAAAGGTAAGGTTTCTAACCTTTTTGTGTGGCACTCTCGTCTGTTTTCCCATGTGACATGCACTACAAATAGTCTTGTCATCATTATTCAACATAGGCAAGCCTCTCACCACTTCAAATTTGCTCAAATTGTTGAAGAGATCATAGTTGACGTGATCAAACTTTTGGTGCCATAGAATAATATTATCATATACGGCTGAATTGCAAGAAGTGATGACCTGTAATATGTAACAACTATCTGTTGATCTTTTTCCACTTACTAAACACTCTCCTTATTCGTCCAACACCTTACATTGACCATTAGTGAATTTAACTAACAACCCATCATCACATAGCTAGCTAATACTCACCAAGTTGTCTTTTAAACTGTCCACATGAAGAACATTTTTAAAGTGAGGCAGTCCATGGGCACATATTTTTGGCCTTATGTGACCGATTACACCATAAAAGTGGACATATAGGCACATATTTTTGGCTTCTTCTTGATGTTTCTCCTTTAAAACATTTGATTTCACCATTTTGCTCATTATTCATCTAAGAACATCCACCTTTATAACCAACACCTTGAAAATCCCCTTTTTTTAACCAATTTCTAGCAATTTGTCTAGCTTCTAGCTGCCACCATTCAACATTCTTATTCCTTTATCTATATTAAACAACTTTAGCTTTGTTTCATCAAGTTCGTCTAGTGTTGACAATAAATTTATCTCTATATTTTGAATCACATCTTTCATGGCTGAATTCTCCCTATTTAACTTCTCACTTTGCTTCATCTTTTCACCCATTTGATATACATTAGTTTATAGGCCTTGCAAATGTCTTCCTTTTTGAATTCTGAGTTATTGTCATCATCGTCACAATTTGAATTAAAATTTAGAACTAATTCATCTGTGTTTTTATCGTCAGTTTCTTCTCTAGTTGCTACTAAACGAACAATTGGACTTTTGCTGTATAAAGCAACTAACACAGTATAATTACTCACAATTTCTTCTTTGTTGCCGCACTCTTTTAGATTTTTTTTCATTCTAAATTCTTGTGTAAGACTTTCCTGCAAAAGACTTCCCACTTTTCGTTTTAAGAGTGTTAGCACATTTCATTTGCACATGTTCGAAACCTTCACATTCATGAAATTGTATCTTCTTTGCCTTCCTTTCACTTTTTTGAATTTTTGCTTGCTATTTGAAATTATTGTTTGATGAACTCCCACCATTATGCTCGAATTCAGGTCTATCTTTCTTCACCTTTTTCAGCCACTTATTGAAATTTCTTGTCAACAACATCAGTCTTCATTTTCATCGGAGTCATCTCCTGAATCATTCACAGAATTAGCAACTTTGGCTTGCTAGGTCAAACCTTGTCCTTCTTACGCTTGTCTCTTAACAAGTTCATCTCACAATTTGTGAGAACTCCAATTGCCTTATCCAAATATAAGTCATTAATTTCATGAGCTTCTTTTTTTAACGCAAATTTTGGTATGAAGTTAGAAGGTAATGATCTCAAGGTTTTCTTGACAAGTTTTATATTTAAATATTTCTTCCCAAGTTTATGTGCTTGATTAGCAATATCACGTAGTTGTCATGAAAGTCTCTGATGGTTTCACTTTGCTCCATCTTAAGCTTTTCAAATCTAGTAACCAACATTTAAAGTTTTGACGTAATCACTGATTTTGATCCCTCACGTATGGTTTGTAACGTATCCCACACTTCTTTTGCTAATTCACACGCTAATATCATACTAAAACATCCTTCATCTACAACATTGAAAATTGCATGCATTGTTTGAGAGTTACCAAATGCTCCCTCTTCTTCAACTCTTGTCCATTCAGATGGATCTTTAGGTACTACTTCATTCTTTACATCAATTATCATAGGATGAGTCAAGTCATTCAACACAGAAGTCCATTCTTTACTCCCTTGTGCTTGAATAAGCACTTTCATTCTTGATTTCCAAGCAGTATAATTAAAACCATCTAGTAAAGGTGGTCTAGTGATTGACGCCCCTTCTCTAGTAGCCATGATTGCGGAAAACTAATCTATACTAACTTGACACACCAAGTTTGATTAGGTGAACCGTGCTTTGATACCAATTAAAAAACTTGAAGGATGTAATTCTACAATATATATGTTTTGCCGCGGTTACTTCAAATTGAATATAACGGTTGCTTATCGGAAAACAATTGAATCAACAACTGTAAATTTTCCAGAATTTAATTACAAGCAGAAAAACTTAATATACCACAAATAAATCAACATATAAAATTTGTTAACACAGTTCGGCATACACGACCTACCTCTATAAGGCCCTCACCTAGATTAATCAACTTTCACTCAAGTACAATAGTCTTAAACAAGGCTTTACTAAGTCAATACCACTCACCCCTTAACGCTACCCACTCATACTTACACCCCGTTAAAGTATTTCACACCCAATAATATGACTACCTCATGTTAACCTCAATAGAGGAATTTTGTAACAATGAATGATAATAAAGATGAAAATAAAATCTCAAGTGATTAAATCAATAATAACATAAACAAAGAAACACTTGACTAAAAAGGTATTCCCCTATACGTGCAATCTCATTAAACCGAAATCATGGGAAGTTGTCCAAAAAATATCTACTGTGAATCTTTCGAACTGATCACCTAAGAAACCAATGCACAACAGCTTCAATACTCATCAATCTAGCATGTATTTCATCCTAAAAACATACCAACAACACAACTGCCAATAATGATGGATAGAACATATAATGTTCACACACTCGTAAAGAAAACACAACTGCTGTATATATTTCAATCAACTACTTATTTTTCCACATAAAACTGATAGATCAAATCCTGCAATTGTTCACACACATGTACAAAAATGCACCAGCAAGCAATCAGTCAATCTCCGATGAATCTCTTCCATGTTTATCTGACTAAAACATGTTTATCTCCAACAAATCCAATCTTTTTTAAGAATCTATTTCAATTAGAATTTCTTCTTTCCACACTATCTTATCTTCCCAAAATATAACATAATCTAAGATTAAAGCACCCCACTCTCGCAAGACCCAAATCCAACATCGATGTTGATATCCGAGTCCGTGCCCCGCGAGGGTGGCGTGCTAGAGCACTCAATCAATCGGAAAGTCGGTATAAATTTTTTTCAAAACCACAAACATATATGCAGAAATCGATACTCAAATTGGGCCCTTTCATAAATACAATACATTTGAGTCAATTCGAAATACAAATTTATACAAAAAGATGCAGAATTTACAATTCAATACAAAATAAAGAAATGCAATGCAGACGCGAACTGATCCTGACCTCTACCCTTCACTTGAATGCTGTAGGTATACTCTCATTGGCCTAATGGGGTATTCTTCTGATCTTGAAAAATATTTGCAAATTTTAGGTGAGCTTTGCGAACTCAGTGAGTTACCATCATCGATGGCTCACCCAGTCACATAACACATAATTCACACATCACACTTTATTTCACATTTCCCAATGTTTCACATATTCATATTATTTCACATTCAATACACTGAATCATTCATATTATGCATATGCAATGCACATGAGACTCA
>JAOTBA010043686.1:0-14052 GCA_025629845.1 Erythroxylum squamatum
TATTTTAAAAAATTGAAAAATTATTACATAAATAAAATTCATAAATAATATTGAATAGTTATTAAACAAATAATATTTAAAAATTGTATTTTAAAATATAATTATTAAAATTAAAAAATTATTAAATTATTATGATTTTTGAAAAATGAAAAAAATAATACAAATAATAATAAAAACGTCACGGAAGACATTCCGCGACGTTTATAAAAACATCACGGAATACATTCTGCGACGTTTTTAAAAAACGTCGCGGATTCCTTAACATTTTGTGACGTTTTAAAAACGTCGCGGAATGTTATACAATCTGCGACGTTTTTAATGACGTCGCAGATTGTCTAAACTTTTAATAACGTTTTTAAAAACGTCGCAGAATGTCGGGGTTTTTTGTGACGTTTTTCATAAAACGTCGCGGAAAACTTTTGCCTACACCACATTCCACGACGTTTTTTGTGACGTTTTTTAAAACGTCGCAAATGCTCTTCTGCGACGTTTTTAGGACCTTTTGTGACGTTTTTAAAACGTCGCCAAAGGCTTGTTTTCTTGTAGTGTCGGTTTCGAGTCTTGGGCATGGAGCCGCACTTGTGAGGGAGAGCTTTGCCGCCTATATGGTCCAACCCGGCTCGAATCTGAATTAGTCGATTGCCCATGTGGCGTCAGATACCGGATGGTTTAACCGGAAAAAAAGACTTACTTTCTCATCACTATGATCTTTTGGGAATATAAAACGTTCTCCAGTCTTCTAAAACTTTAATTCATTGCATGATCTCATATGTTTCTTTCTAATCTAACCATATCTTCATTCCCTAATATTTCTCTTATAAGTTCATCATGTAACAGTTCTGGTTGTTCCACCACTCACACATAATCCAGCCATATCTTATACAGTTTTGAATCTATCAACTCCTCCTTGTATATCCTTCTTTATCTACTCACTCATCAAAACTTTTGGTTTTCCACCCATTCCTTATCATACTAATCGAGTAAGTCACCCTTATATTTATCTTTGAGATTTTCATGTTTATTCTACCATTGTCTCTATGTATGAACCTCACAACTATCACAAGGTAACATTTGTCCCTCTGTGATAAAAAGCAGTAATGGAAGAATTACAAACACTTACTATTATCAGTATTTAGGATATGGTTGATATACCTTCAAACAAATCTAGTATTAGCTGTAAATGGGACTGTAAAATTAAGGCTAAACTCGATGGATCAATTAAGTGGTATCAATCCTGACTTATTACTATTGGCTTTACCTAAGAGCATGGAATTGATTATAAGGGGATATTTGCTCGTGTAATTTGTTTAACGTCAGTCTAAAGTCTCGTTGCTATTGTTCCTAACAATCATTAGCAATTATTTAATATGGGTATCAATAATGTCTTCCTTAATAGAGATCTTCTAGAGGAAGTATATATGCAATCTTTAATTAATTATGATCATTTATCCAATAACTTTTATTGTCCTTTCAAAATCATGTATGGGATAGAATAAGCTCCTCGTACATGGTTTGCAAAATTCAGCTCTACTATTGGCTACCTTAGTTTTCACTATTAAGATCATGCCTTATTCCTTTAAAAAAAGATCTAGAATACATTCCTTTTCTTCTCTATATTAATGATATGATAGCAATGATGATACTTAAGGTATCTCCTCTCTCAGATCAGTTGTCTATCAATAATTTGAGTAGAAGAATTCAATAATCTAAGTTACTTTTTAGGTCTTAAAGTTTCCCCTAATTCCTCTAGTAATCATTTATAACAATCTAAATAGGCTACTAATCTTATCTCTCGTAATAAAATTATTGACATTAATACCGTTAACACTCTACCAGAATTCAATGTTCATCTTTCAGGTACTAGCATGACCCTTCTCAATGATAGCACTTCCTAGCATTAACTAATTGATAGCGTTACTTGTTTGATTATTGAAAAATAAGTTTGATGAAGAAATGTGTTTTCTTATTTCATCATAAAAGAACTGTACAAGAAGAGGGTATTTATACAGGAAACTAAAGAAATGCTATTGGCTGATGGAAGGGCTGTACTGGGGAGAGCAGTTGCTGCGATGGTGAGCTGTGGGAGCTATGAGCAGAGGAGGAGAAAAACGTGATGGCCTTCTGTCTCTGTCCCCTTGCAGGCTGTCTTGGTCTGCTGGTCTCCGAAGGTGCAGAATGCGTGAATAAAAGTAGGTGTCAAATGGGTGTTGGGTTGTGGGACGTGGGCTAGTTGGGTAAGCCCACTTTAACAATTATCACTCATCTCGACATTGCTAATGTTGTTCATATTTTCAGTCAAGTTATGACTGCACCTGATATTACTCTCTTTTTAGTTTTTTTTTTCACGTTTTCAAATACAACAAAAGTATTTTATTTTATGGTCTTCACTTCTCTAACTCATTCCTACTAGAGTTGAGAGTATACTCTAATATTGATTTTAGTTGGAGAATGCACTAATCGCCGCTCCATAATTGTCTATTATTTGTTTATTGATACGTCTATCATGTATTAACATATTAAGAAACAAACATTAACCTCTCATTCTAATACAAAAGTAAAATATCAAGCTCTTACCGATTCTACTCTTGAGCTCTTACAGTCGCGATGGTTACTTTAAAATTTGAGTTTTACCTCCTCCCCTTGTAATTTCTCTTCATTATGACAATAAAAGTGTCAAGCAATTTGCTCACAGTGACACCTTTCATGAAAGTATCAAACATGTTAATATTGATGTCATTTAGTGAGGCATCATATATGTCAAGACACTATCCAACCGGTTCCATCTCTTCACAAACTAAAATCGCACATATATTCATCAACTCACACTCCTTTCGTCATTTTCAAAATCTTGTTTACAAATATGGAATATTAAATCCTTTACTATCTCGAGTATGAGAGAGATCTTAGCATACTGGTAAAATATAAGGATTAATATATAATTAATATATATCTCTAGGTTAAATATAAGTGATTGAGTAAAATGTGATTAAGAATTGATTAAGGTTTCCTTCCGTTTTTGTATGATTCCTAACTAACGTAAGTATCTCCTCTTATATAATGTTTAACACAGAAAATACAAACAACGTTTTCTCTTAAATTCTATTCTTCTCTTCACATCTAAAATAAAACTTTTGTATTGGTTAAACTTAAACCAGAAAAATGTCTCCGTATGCAATATTAAGAAGTCAAAGCAATGACCAGCAATTTGCAACTAGTTAAATGATCCCCGAAGGACCACTAAAAAAAATATGTGCCCCTTCAGACTTCAACTTTCAAGTTGTTTGGCAAAAGCTACACAGTCACGATTCACACCGGGAAAAATAGTTCAAACGACACTAAGATTGGCGTCGTACAAGGAGTCGTTCTTTTAGTTTGATTAATTAAAGTTTTATTCAATTAATAAGAGGCATAATGCTGGTGATAATGTTAGAAACGTGGCTGTAAGCGAGCCAATTAAAATTTTCATGGTTAATTTGCGGTAAAAGGAATCCATGTGAATACGTAATTCGAGTTCGCAAGCCACCGATAATACTTGTCAATTAGTCAATCCGCTGGGGAGTCTGCATTAGTCCGTGTGCAAAGTGGAACCAGTTTCTATTACTTTTTTCCCCGTCATGTACCGCAATGTCTTTTCATCACATGTCTCCCTATAAATATCCCCCCCTCATTCTTCCCCCATTTCCACTCTTTTCCTTCTCCGCCCAAAAAGAAATAATATTCAATTACTCCTAGCTAGTTCAGACATAGTTCAAGGAGTCTGAGAAAATGTCCGACGAGGTCGTACCCGCTCCGTTTGATGAGAGTTCAGAGGGACACACACCTCAAAATCTCAGCGAAAGGAAATTTTCACGTCCTAAGTTGCGCCGCTACGACTCCTTGGAATTGGAGTCGGGAAAACTTCGTGGACATGGTCATGGCTCCAAGGTCTCCACATCCTCCATATACGGACATTTATCATTTTCAATATATGTCACCTATCATTTTTATACTTTTATTCATGTCCAACAGCACTTTCTCTGTCATGTTCTCTTTGAAGTAATGACAAATATGTGTGTTAACACTTTCTCTTATAATAATAGGATGTAAGCTGGGGGGTGATTCTGCAGCTAGCGTTCCAGAGCGTTGGTGTGGTGTATGGAGATATCGGAACGTCGCCGTTGTACGTGTATAGCAGCGCCTTTTCGTCTGGTATACAGCATGACGATGACATACTGGGTGTGCTATCACTGATTTTCTACACCCTCACTTTGATACCTCTCATTAAATACATATTTATCGTCTTACGCGCTAATGACAACGGTGAAGGTAAGTAATCTCTCCCTTTTATCTGTATCCATGCTTTCCAAATATAGAACAGTTACTTAACTTTTATTTCTTGAATCAGCCATTAACAGTAAATAATTTCTGGTACTTCCTTCCTTTTCTTGATCTTTTAGATGTTTATGTGTTACGATATAAACTGGCTATATCATATATGCTATGCCTGTTGCATCGGGAAAAAAAAAGATTCCTAGAATATGGTAGCTAGAGTAGAGGTGCAGTTTCTCGAGATTTGAGATGATGTTATATTTTCTCCAAAACTTCAAAACTACCTGGTTATCAATTTGTAGGTAAGATTTATTTCGTTAAAAAGCTTAGAGATAATATAAAGGTCACTATTGGTCTTGGTTAAAATATAAAGAATACTGTAAAGTCTACACATGCACTTTTTTGTGTTAGGTGTGAGAGAACCCATGTATATGGTCTTACTCGGTAATTAATTGGCAAAGATTCCCGTTAAACTCTGAACCAACGACATGACTCATGGGACCAGTTAAGAGGAAGAAAACCCCTTCCTCCTTTTTTTGTTTTTGTTTTTTTTTTAAAATCTTGAGGCCAGAAGACCAGAAGAATGAATTTTGTCTTCGGAATAGAACTCCGACTTGAATTTAAGAAGCCAGGTGCTTCATTTTTTGTTTTCTTCTTGGTTAATAGAGAAATAGGCGTCCAAAGTAACAGCTATATTAAATGAGGTATGTCGTGTTGAAGATAACGATCTGTTTGGGGTTAGCCTTCAAAATTGTTATTCGGTGCAGCAAAATCTTGTTGCTTTCCGAATGTATATCTGAAGAGAATCAGTGGCCTGGTGAAAATTTCTGCCTGGGAATTGTCGCCTTGCTCTTTTCTAGTGCTTTGATCAGATCTCAATTTTCCATAGACATTACTTGATTTGGTTTATTTATATTAGATAGCGTTGGAATTATAAATTAGTTTCCCAATGGCAGAGTGGCACGTAGTAAACAGAGTCTAATAAAGTATTATCAATATTAATTAATCAAGTCACTCTTAAGGTCAATTATAAAGAAATACAATAAACAAAAGTCATGGAGGGTTCCTCTGGAGCAAAGCTCATTTGTAGTAGCAAAAAGGGCATTGATCATTCAGCCACCTCCACCCGGGGGAGGTAATTACTAGCTAGAATAAATAACATTTTTTTAATCCAATACACCCTATGGGGCTAGTGGTTAAATACGTACCATTTCTATACCACACTTTGGGCGTATACAACACGACGCTAGAGAAAGTCAGTCTTGCTTCCTTGTACGTTGTTAGTACCAAGATACAATGACGTCACGTTTTACTCGGGAGTTATTGCCACCGCAACTTGCCATTATCGATGAATTGGAACTTAGAAGAGTACAGGCTTTACAGCTTGCTACTTATCTGTGCTTTTCAGCTGATAATTCACAATCCAACCTGAAGTTTACTTGGTAAAATTGAACAAAAATGGGTTGAATTAATTTCTGCAGGAGGGACGTTTGCTTTGTACTCGCTCATATGTCGATATGCTAAGGTGGGTTTAATACCGAGTGAACAAGCAGAGGACAGTGATGTATCCAATTTCAAGCTGGAGTTGCCTAACAAGAGATTAGAGAGAGCTTCAAGGCTCAAATCGAGGTTGGAAAACAGCCAATTCGCCAAGTACTTTCTTTTATTAGCCACCATGCTTGGCACTTCCATGGTCATTGGAGATGGCGTACTTACTCCTTGCATTTCAGGTTTGCCCGCTTCATCTTTATCAGTTAATCGTCTAATCTTTTCATAATCCTTTTTGAACTTTTTAAAAGGAAAACCACTGCTTTACTATGTCGTATCTATATATAGTTCTTTTTTTTTTTTTATAAAGATACTTCTAGTCAATTTCTAAATGATTATTCGTGCTGTAATAACTCTTTTTCTCATCAGTGGTGATGCCACCTTACCTTAGTGTAATGTTTACTTTTCTACTTTTCTTGAAAATTCTTTTGCATTCTCTAAAAGTCCAATGACGTATTCAACCTTGTTTTTAATTACCAAATAAAAAGAGGCTTCTTTTTATTTTGTCCCATTTCGTATCGTATCAAACTAGTAAGCACTGACATCACGTTAGAAAACAAAACAATCTCCACGAGAATTTTGAAAAAGAGAAACATTTTATTCAAGAATCCAATTTTACTGCTTTTATCAATTTTCTTATCTCTACACTCTAGTCCTGATGTCGAAGCCGTCCTTTAACCAGTATATTCAACTAAGGCAGGCTGAACCTGTCCGTATTTAAACACGTGCCTATCTTATTCACCTTTTGTCCTACGTCTTTGGAAAAGTCAAGCTTTTGCTGACAAAACCGTGCTTAATTCTGGCAGTTTTGTCGGCTGTGGGTGGGCTACAACAAAAGTCGTCGTCAATCACCGAAGGTAAAATTAATTTTTCCGACTAATGTTTTAAAGAATGATTTATTATTTTGTTTATTTAATTCCAATACGTTAATTTTTAAAAATTCTATAAGAGGAAATTTTGAGAATAGTTGTATGTTTAATAACAATATTGGCTTTCACTTTATTTTCTACTTTTGTTTTGCTTATTTTTAAAATTGACTTTTTTTGATCGTGCAAAAGTTTAAATATAATAAAGGGATTAATTAAATTTTTTAATCTTTATTTAATTTTATAATATTAATTTTTATTTAAAAATACTATAATATTAAATTTTTGAACATAAAAAATTTCATCAAATTAACATTTTTAATATATAACTACTATATATCACCTTTGTATTGTAACATAGCTACTTCTCTCAATATGTGAAAGCATGAATAAGAAAACTATTTGAGCTTAAAGTCAAGAAGCAAGCTTGCTTGCGATTTCTTAGGTCAGTAATTTGGTCATTTGACGAAAATATTGTAACATAGGACAAGAAAACATGTCATTATTAACTAATGCATGCTATGGGATCTCTTCTGACCTCAACTTGATTGCTACTTTTTGCCCAAGCTCACATATCACTGTTCTATATTAAATCTCAAATTATTGTTTGATTCTTTATTGTAAATTGTAAAAGTAAACTACAACTCCTTCATTTTTTTTTTTTTTTAATGCAAATGAAAAATTTTCCATGGAATAAATTAATATTGTATGATTTTCTCAATACAGGAAAGATTGTATGGATTTCAGTAGCCATCTTGGTGTGCCTGTTCATGGTTCAAAGACTTGGAACAGATAAAGTAGGCTACACTTTTGCTCCGATAATTTGCCTTTGGTTCGCATTCATAAGCGGGACAGGGGTTTACAATTTCTTCAAATATGACCCAGCTGTTATCAGAGCCTTAAACCCATGGTACATCATCGAATATTTCAAGAGGAACAAGAAAGAAGCTTGGGTTTCTCTTGGTGGTGTCGTCCTTGCCACAACAGGTTATTTACCATTTGTTTTGATCAAATATCATCATTATCCCAACCAGAAGAAGTTAGCTAACCGAGAAGTAACTCATAATGCAGGAACTGAAGCTCTGTTTGCTGATATTGGTCACTTCACAGTTCGATCGGTACAAATAAGTATGTGCACTTTGACTTACCCTGCACTTCTATGCGCATACGGTGGACAAGCATCATTTCTTCGCAAGCACAAAGATTCTGTCTCCAATACTTTCTATGATGCCATACCAGGTTTTTTTTATTTCCGCACCATATTTCCTACTGTTATTTTTAATTTTTTGTGCGTGTAAAATTTAGGTTTCAAACCATTAATGAAATGGTTTGATAAACTCTATGCAGGATCTTTCTATTGGCCAATGTTTGTGGTGGCTGTACTAGCAGCTATTATTGCAAGTCAAGCCATGATATCAGGGACATTCTCTATAATTCAACAATCACTCTCGCTTGGATGCTTCCCTCGTGTGAAAATCGTGCACACTTCTGCCAAGTACGAAGGACAAGTGTACATTCCTGAAGTCAATTTCCTTCTTATGATAGCTTGTGTAGCAGTTACTGTTGGTTTCCGAACCACTGGGAAGATTGGCAATGCTTATGGTAATCCATCCATCACTCTTCTCAAAATTAATTCCACTTTATTGAATTTACCATTTCTAAATGGCAAACTACTGGAATTTGGAACAAATTAATGATCCCTTTTGCTTAATTTATACAGGGATAGCAGTGGTTTTTGTGATGACTCTTACATCTTCCATGTTAGTACTGATCATGCTAATGATATGGAAGACCAACATTCTCTTGGTGATAGCCTACGTGCTTACAATTGGTCTTGTGGAACTCCTTTATTTGAGTTCGGTTCTCTACAAATTCGATCAGGGGGGTTATCTGCCATTAGCCTTTGCTGCTGTTCTAATGGCCATAATGTATGTTTGGAACGACGTATATCGTAAAAAATACTATTATGAGCTTGAGCACAAGATATCTGTTGACAAGTTCAAGGAGATAACCACTGAGACCAACTTCAGTAGGCTTCCTGGACTAGCCATGTTCTACTCCGAACTTGTTCATGGTATTCCACCCATCTTCAAGCACTATGCAGAAAATGTGCCTGCAGTGCACTCAGTTCTTGTTTTTGTATCCATCAAATCACTACCAATTAGTAAGGTCCCAGCTGAAGAAAGATATCTGTTTAGGAGATTGGAGTCAAAGGGGCTAAACGTGTTTCGCTGTGTAGCAAGATACGGATACACCGATGTGCATTCAGAGCATGAGCCCTTTGAGAATATCTTGGTAGAGAAATTGAAGGAATTCATCAAAGAAGATCTCTGGATGAGCAAGATAGCTCTGAAGAGCGGAGTTTCAGATGATAGAGAGGGGAGTTTAAAGCAAGCTGATGAGGCAATCCAAGAAGAGGTGGAGAAACAACTTGAGATTGTTGGTAAAGCCTGTCGTGCGGGCATAGTCCACTTAATTGGTGAAAATGAGGTAGTGGCAGCCAAAGGATCTAGCATTCTTCGCAAGATTAAGATAGACATAGCATACAATTTTATGAAGAAAAACTTGAGGCAATGTGACAAGGTATTTGATATTCCTCGTAAGCGGATGCTCAAGGTTGGTATGACTTACGAGCTTTGATGCCCTAATGTCGAGTGATCAATCTGATTGCAACAATGGAGATCATCAGGTAAATTGAGCAACAGAGTTCTCAAGCTCAAGCTATAAAGGAGAAATCCAACTTGTAAAAATACTACACTTACATATACGTAGAGCATATGGTAAAGAGCGAATCAAGGGACAAGAGTTGTATTAGTAACTTGTATCAAGTAACATGCTCCAAGTTTTATCATCCTCTCTTTAATGAAATCGTTTCGATTCATCTGAAAGAAATGTAGACGGATTTAATTATCTATTTACGCATATGCAAGTGGATCGGCTGGATTGATTAAGGAAAAAAAAAGATCAAATGTCTACAAATCAAAAGTCAAATAGCTTGTTTGGACTAGTTCTTGTCTGTTTCTAGTTGTGCGCTGCCCAGTTTTTCTTTTCTTCTTTGGTTGTTTCTTAACCAGTAGAGCTGCAGTCTAGCTTCTCCATTGTTTGGAGCCGATGGGCCTGGACTGTACTTCCTTTCAACTTCTAGGTGACTGGTCTTTTTTAATCCATTTCTTTTACCTAAGAAATAAAAAAACTCAATAACTTGTTCCCCTTAAAGTCTGAAGCCGGTAATTTGGCAATTTCAATTAAACTGGAGGCCATGAGGTTTTAGGCCATCAATCGATCTCCTTTAAATCCTTCTGTGCAACAGTACTACGTCTACACCTTAATCTGTCACATTCACCAGATAGTTCAATTTATATAGAAAATTGGGTGTCAATTCAATTAACTCCGTATAATTTGCAACTTTTCTATTTCAGACTAACTTTTAAAATTTATAATTGATCCCTTTGCACCTTTTATTGGTTATTACTCATAATCCATAACGTTATCTGCCGCTTAAAAAAACTAACAATTCCAAGACAACAACCATTTGATGTTCAATGGCACACCACATGTCTTGGATGTACCACTTAACTAACAACGTTATGAAGAATTTCAGAACACACGCCATCGCTGGACTGAAATAGGAGATCGAATCCTACTTTCTTTCCCTCTCGTTAGCTATTATCGCCCAAAATTCCTGTTAGTTTTTAGAGATGGTCTGGTAAGTAGTTGTCAAGCACTTATTCTAGATCCTACACGGTGGAAATGATAACGAGACTAATCGTGACAGGGGTTGTTTGAGGCTGAGAACAAGTTTGTGAAGCTAAAAAACCTGATGTTGATTTTGTTTATTAGGATTTACTTAAAAAATTAGTGATTCCGTTGTTAGAGCCTAAAAAATCGCTTATATTGTGGGCTTTTATAGTTTCGGCTAGAATTGTATTTCAACTTCACTAATAAGATGACGTTCTAAAAAAAAAACTTCACTAATAAGATGCAGAAACATTCATTATTATGTTCACGTATATAGCAGATGCTGAATATTGAGTCGTTGGTTATTGTTCTATAGAATTATCCACAATTACAACTACAAGTACACAACAATGTGTCTATACATATTACCATTTGACACGACCTGCCTTTCTGGACCGTGTTGGCACTAGGGGATGGGTAGTCTTAATGCCACCGAAACCCGTAGTAAGCCTAACTTTTCTATATTCTACTAAAAATCCGGCATGACATATTCATTTGTCCGATTAATCCTTATACCTGCTTAATAGGTTGTAAGAAGTAAGAATCTAAATCTGCAATTCTCACATATATCATCTACTTATCATCAACCAATCTATGATCATCTCATATCATCAACCGACATCATTCGCAATAACATAACATATCTATACATGTTTTATGTACATATGAATATGACAAACCATGGAGCAGCTATAAGCATATGCAATTTACATCATACTAAAAACATTACTTGTCTGCTTATCCAAGCGAGTCTCAAAAGGCTTGAATTTCTCTCTTGTACAATCTGCTAATCCCTTGAAATGGTAATAGTAAGAGGTGAGTCTACAACACGACTTAGTGAGATATAAACATACTACCATGCTTGTGAGGCTAGGTAACATAAGGCTAGCTTCATAAGAATGGTCTGTGGCATTCTAAGCAACAATACATGATATCAATGAATGAACAGGTAGTAATATCAAATGCGGCAATAACATGAGTATCACTAATAAAGCTCAATATGAATTGTTCAAAAAAACATGAATTTGGTTTCTAAATTCTTTTCTGGGTTCTGGGTCCTTTTCTGAGTTTTTGGGTTCTTTCTAAATTCTGGTTTCTATCTGAATTCTGGTTTCTTTCTTTGGTAGAGTTCTACAGGATTTCTAATTCTGAGCTTTCTCATTTCTAAGTTCTGATTTTCTGAATTTCTTAGGAAGGGACAGAGGTATGCTAGTACGGTATATCTCCCCTTTTCTGATTCTAGACAAGGTTGGCCTAACCTTGCCCTTGGAGACCTGCCCTCTCCAGGTAGGACCCGGATCTAACCCATCACCGGCGGGTTACCTATGTGCACATAGTCTGATAATATACCCTATCAGCTGGGTATTCTGTGAACTCATCAATCATGGCTAACAAGGAAACATGATTCATTAAAGAATCGCAATTCATGGGTTCAACACAATAAGGGAACCAGAAGATGCAAAGAAATCTGAAATCATCTGGTCAATCTGGCATACAACATGCTAGACTCAACAACATGGAGTCATATATCAAATAAGTCATATGGATTCAAGAACAATTCAACAAGCCGCAAGATAAAAGAAAAGGATTACTACACAAGTACAGTAGCATGATTATACTCACCTCGACTATCTCAGTAGTTCTGACTTCTTTCTACCTTTGTTGAACTTGAGAGGTACTAGGTACAACTTCTAGTTCTATTCCTTGTCCGCTTTCACAAGCTATTGGGTAACATGCATGAAAATACATATACCTCATTAGTCATTCTCATACACAGTGACGGAGCCAGAAATTTAATATAGGAGGGCCCAAATATTTATTTTTTAAAATTTTGGGGGGCCTAGTACACCACTGACCCTTAAATAACTCTGTCCTTTTATATATATATATATATATTAAAAATAATTTTTTAAAAAAACTTTGGGGGGCCCAATGCCCCCATGTAGCTCCGTCGGTGGCAGTCGTATAAGTATTCGACTTTTAACTGTATTCACAGAACAGGTTGAGAGAACTCTGTAACTCTTATAGAGAAGGTTAACCCAAAAATGTTAGCTTTATAGATCTTAAGTCTATTTATAATAAGTTCTGGATATTTTGGTAATTTCATTGAAATTAAATTCTAATTTTAATTAAACTTTAATTAGAATTATTTGTAATTCTAATTAAATACTAATTATATCTGAATAAAATATAATATTTCATATTGATTCTTATTTATTAAATATCTCATATTTAATCATAAAGTTTCTCTAATTTTACAATCAAATTCAACTTGATTAAATTAATTTTGCTCTCTTCAACTCATTCTATATGTGAGAGCCATTAGGTTCCTAAATATGTTGGCAATGATTATAAATTCTAATTCTAATTTTAATTCATAATTCGAATTAGATAAATTAAAACTACTTTAAATCATCTTCAATTCTCTAATTAAACAATTTATAATCATATATTAAGATTGGTGTCTAGCAATGCATATGACCACCCAAATATATAAAAATATCAAAGTGGTTTTGATTAACCTTTTGTGCATAATTTTTTGTATAATTTAGTCATTTCATCAACTGATGTTCCAATTAAACATAGAGTGTAGAATTAATGTCTACTCTACTTTGAGTCCAATCATATTAATTCTCTACCATTAGCTATTGATTCAATTAATGATATTTATAAACTATTTATAAAACGTTATTCCACCTTGGCTAAGGATTTCCCAAATTAATACCAATCGAGAACAACAGAACATTCTCTCTAATTACTTTAGGGTGATGAATCCTATCTTGATCACACAATTATCTCCATATAATTCATGCTACATCCAATTATTACCGATTGATCAACCCATAATTAAATAGGCTATAAATAGTATCAAAACGTAGCAATCCATATACAAGATAACTTTAGTGATTTCAAGTCAAATGATCACTTATAAAATCATCACAGTGATAATTCAATAGACATACAAGTAATGTTCCAAATAGATTTCTCATATCGAGTTTGTTCAGTAAACTTGTTCTCTAACAAGCACTCACACATTTATTTAAGTATCTCTCTACTTTAACCTATGAGATCGATTATTTCCTTCATAAGGAAAAACAAAAAGTATGCTAATCTTTTTACGTTTTATTAATGTCCAATTTTAATAGAACAATAACTAGAAATATTTAAGAATAATACATAAATACAATATGAATCTCGTAATTATAATTTCATTGTAATTTCATTTGTAATATACAATTATTTCATGGACTTTATCATATATATTTAAATATGTACAAGATAAAGAATATCTTTAAATAATTTATCACTAAACTACAACTAAAGCGATTGACTGTAGGGCATAATCTAATAGTTGATATTCTGTATGATGCAGCATAGATCGATCTAAAGATTCTAAACGTAGAAAATGCAGAATCCAATTAAGTGCATGGATATGTATCCAGCCCGAAATCTTCGTTTAAATTACCAAAATATAAGCTACAATCTAATAATTGAACACCCCCCTCCCCCCGCCATTTTTCAAAGTTTTTAAAATAATAATAAATATTTTATTACTAATAATAATTATAAATTAAATAAAACTTAAAAATAA
>JAOTBA010043710.1:0-14048 GCA_025629845.1 Erythroxylum squamatum
GTCTTTTTGGCAAGGTTCATTAACTTGCAAAAGAGCATTGCACAATGTCAGAGTTCTCATAACCTCTAATCAGTAACCATTTTGTGGCCTGACATGATTTGTTTAACTCACAACTATTAGGCATGGTTTTTAGTTCTTATCGTGAGGGGCACATAGAAATACTTTTAACTTGTTCTGTACAAATGCATTTACTACTTTCAATTAAATAACATTTCAAATTAACAATCACTTCTAGTTATTACTACTTATTTCCAGTTTTACTTCTACATCATATCCTTCACTAACAGTAAAGGCAATATTGTTTTTGCTGCTTACAGTCAAAACCTTTAACCTGTTGTGAAAGCTACCCAGAAGAAGCATAGATTCCTTCAAATAATAGTTGTGAGACAATGTTATTGACCATCCCTGATAAGGCTAAGTAGTTTTAAACATCCCTATGAGAGGTAAGTACTTGTATCTCATAAATTTATGACAATTGTGTGTCACAAGCTTCAATCCTAACCAACAGTGATTCTGATCCAGACTTGAGAATAATCCTTCAATATTTCAATTAAACAACATTTCAAATGAACAATCACTTCTAGTTATTACTACTTATTTCCAGTTTTACTTCTACATCATATCCTTCATTAACAGTAAAGGCAACATTGTTTTTGCTGCTTACAGTCAAAACCTTTAACCTGTTGTTGAAAACTACCCAGAAGAAGGATAGATTCCTTCAAATAATAGTTGTGAGACAATGTTATTGAACATCCCTGATAAGGCTAAGTAGTTTTAATCATCCCTATGAGAGGTAAGTACTTGTATCTCATAAATTTATGACAATTGTGTGTCACAAGCTTCAATCCCAACCAACAGTGATTCTGATCCAGACTTGAGAATAATCCTTCACTCCAATTTAAAAAACTCTTAATTTTCAGTTCAATTTTGTTAAACTGATTATGTCCTGGTTTTTACTATTGAATTTTTTTCTTAAACTCTTCTAGTATTTACAAATTCTTTGCTTAATGTGTGATATGTACATGTGAGCAGATGATGGGGGTTTGATAGAGGGTCGGAGCAATAAACAAATCATAGTTTGGATTTGATTTACATCCAAGCATCATAATAGATTAGGATAGTAATAACCTGAAAATCAATATTCTAAAACGCGACATGTGATATAGTTGAATTTGTTTAGATTTTTGTAGTGTTTGGTTCTTGATGATATATAATGCCTAAACACTAATAAGAAAACTCGTCCTTTCCTACTCAATTTTGGCCAAGTTCCATTTCCAACTCTATTCCACATATGATTTGCAATGCGTAGGAATAGTTGACCTTGAACCATAGTTTTAGTCTGATTAAATTTAACTTATTTTATTGACTTTGATCTAAGCCTGATTAATTTGTAATAATTTATGAACCAATAAGAACTGTTAAACAAAACTTAATTAAACCAAAATTGATTTGTTATGTTCGAGTTGGTAAGGACGAAACTAAATTGTCAACCTTATCTCCACAAATAACTCTGTCAGAAATGTTGGGAATTTTTAATGTTAGAGCATTTTGAAAGATTTTTGCATGTTTGATCAAAGTGAAATTATTTTAGTTTATTGAAAGTTAGAACATGTCAAACAAATGCCATTTACAGATGAACAAAACCTACATGTTTATTACATTTGAATCTGGTTGAGATTGAAGACACAAAAGCGATAGGTTCATTTGCATTCTTCCTCATCATTTGTTGTTGAAAGCTAGTCGTTTTTGTAATCAATTGCTCATCGTAGCTTCCTACATCTTTAGGGATTATCTTCAACAAAAGGGTCAGTCAGATATATGCTCTCAAACTTTAGGGATGAGCTAAGTGATCGGTGTATATCAATTATCCTTAATTTTTGGTTAACATACCTTATTGATGGAATTTTACAAAATTAAGATTCATTTTGTAAATAGTTTATTCTTCTCCAAATCTTGTTAAGATGGTTTTGTAATCATGCATTAAAACTTTATTATTTAATATTTACAAATTTATGTTTATCTTTTTCTAATATTATTAAATTATTTAATATTTCTTTGTTACCAAAATGTAGTAGTATTTTCTTAAAATATTATATATAAACAAAAAATAATTTAATAGAATAATGTTTTTATAATATAATATTTTAAATAAAAATATATTACAATAAAATTTTACATAATTCACAAGTTAATCTATTACTCATTTTAAACTAAGAGATCAAATAATTTTAAATTAAGTAATTAATAAAAATATTACGATGATAAAAAGTATTTATATATTTATTTTATTGGAATAGTCTAATTCAAGTTAGTAAAACTAATTAAGTAGTGAAATCATTTGCAAGTTGATTAAGTAGCATATAATCTTTTTCATCTTATATGATTAGATGACATCATCCCAAAAAGGAAACAAAAGAGGAAGTCAAGGAGGAATAATGTAGGCAAGATTCGTTGGCCAAAAGAAACTCTTCTTGTCTTTTGTGACATTTGTAACCAATATATTGAAAGGATTAAGGGAAAATACGGTGGAGTTATTTGACAAAGTTTACCGTGGAAGAAGGTGGAGGAAGAGTTTCACAAAGCAACTAACTTATAATGGGATAAAACTAAGCTTTAAAATAAGTTTGATTGGATGAGAACTAGATGGAGTCTTTGGAAATAGTTGAAAGGGAAAGAAACGGGATTAGGATGGGACTATGACAAAGGAATAATTGCTGTTAGTGAGGAGTGGTGGACTTTGAAGATTAAGGTTAGCCCATTTTAAGTTATTTTCCTTTACTTTAATGCTAAATAAATAGTTAAATATAAGTTAATTATTTTTGTGTAGGAGAACAACAATTTTAAAACATTTAAAGAGGAAGGGCCTGAACTTGAGCTTGAATGTAAGTTGGATCAACTTTTTGGATGTTTGGCCCGAGGAGAAATTACATTTTGTCCTGTAGCTGACCTTTCACATGAACAACGAGAAGTTGAGGAAGTATATGTTCCTTCTCCACCTGATAGCCATAATGTTCATCATCAATTGTCAGGCTATCATGATCATGAGAATATAGATGAGACTAGTGGTCTAAACAATTATCAAGTAACTGGTGATTGGGAAGAGGTGTGGAGAGAAACTACCCCAACCTTTGCATCTACTCCTGTTGCTACCCCTCAAGCTTCACAAGATGAAGGAGAGAGAAGAAGATGCAAAAGGGTTTTGGAGAATGAAAGTTCACAAAGCAACAAGAGTGCAATAACTGATTCCACTAAAAGGGCAAGAAGATCTGCAGCAATGTATGAGAGATTTGACGATATGATGCAGTTGATTCAAGAGAGACAAAGTGCAACAATGAAGATGAATACTTCTATTACAAAAATTTTTAACACGTTGAATATTGGTATTGGTGCAGGTGCGTCACATCATAATGTTACGAATGATTTGGAAACATTATATACTTTGCTTGGTTTAGAGACTGGTACTCCTGAATTTTACTTTGCTTGCTTGTTGATTGAAGATCCACAGAGAAGGGGCATTTTTTCGGTTTACCAAATGATACAAAGAGAGTTGAATACATAAAGTTTATGTATAAGTATGACAAACAAAAAAAATTAAACATAGTTTCTATCTATGCATTACTATGTTTAGTTTATCGTTTTTATATTTGTGCACTTATGCTGATATGGTATGTTGTAAGACATTATGAACTTAGTTAACTTATTTTATTATATTTTGTTATATTGTTGATAATTTATAATTTTATTATGTGTTATATTATGTATTTCTTTATATTTAGACATATATTTATTTAGAATATAATTTTACTTGTTGATCTGTAGGTATGGATGCTAATGTTAAGCAAATTCTGCAAATTAAGCAATTTTTGGATAATGAGAATGAGTTTTGGGATTCGGTTGCTTGTGTAGCGGGTTACATAGGTGTGTATTTTTTTAACCACATATACAAGGAACCATGCATAACTTCTTATCAAACAGGAGAACTATGGATGAATGAATTATTGTCTGGTCATGAAAAGCGATGTTTTAATACATTTAGGGTGAATCAAAATACATTTTGTCAATTATGTATGGTTTTAGAAAACAATTACAGTTTGAGACCTTCGGATAGGATGTCTATTTTGGAGAAAGTCGGTTTATTCATATATGTCCTAAGTAAAGGCTCCCTTAATGGAGATACCCAAGAGCGCTTTCAACATTCAGGTGAAACTGTGAGCAGAGTTTTTTAAGAAGTTTTAAGTGTCATGGATAGATTTTCAAGGGATTTACTTGTACCAAACGATCCCCAATTCAAGGAGATTCTACAACAAATTGCCAATGATGCTAGATATATGCCACATGTTAAGGTAATTTAATATGTTCTTACTCCTCCCTTCATTATATTTTTTTATTAAAATTTGTTGTTTTATAATCTTCTGATCATTGTTTCATATTAGGATTGCATTGGAGCTATTGATGGTACACATATAGCTGTAGTTGTTGCAGAAGAGGATCAAATGAGATATAGAGGGAGGAAAGGAATAACGACTACAAATGTATTGGCAACATGTGACTTTAACTTACTATTTACGTATGTTTTAGCGGGTTGGGAGGGATCAGCACACGATTCTCGTATTTTCCTTGATACAATTGGTAATCCTAGACTTAAATTTCCAAAACCACCGATAGGTAATTTTAAGATTTGTAAGAGTTGCTATTCATGATTTAGACTTGTTATGATGTCATCTATAATAATTATATTTTCTCTATGAACACTCAGGTAAATATTACTTGGTTAACAAAGGCTACCCGGAATAAGAAAGATATTTGACACCTTACCCAAAGACAGGGTATCATTAATTAGAATTTCATGGTGCAAATCCAAAAGGATCTCGAGAAGTTTTTCATCATTGAGAAGTTGTATTGAGAGGGCTTTATACCTCCAAATGTATTTCAAAATGTTTAAGTTAACTCTACGCAAGAAGGCTTTGAACAACAGAGAACTTGAGAGATGACAACTATTCGTGATAATATTGCTTCTAGTTTAATGACAGTTAGACGTCGTTCTTAAATTGTTATAAACTTTTACTTTAAATGATGATGTTCATTTCTTTTGCTTTATTTGATACGTGTTGTTAAACTTAAACTTCATTTGGATTATTATATTTTATGTTTGGATGTATCACCATCACCATCACTATCGTCATTATTATTATTGTTGTTGTTGTTGTTGTTGTTGTTGTTATTATTATTATTGTTGTTGTTGTTGTTGTTGTTATTATTGTTGTTAATAATAATAATAAAAAAAAGAATAATAATAGTATTACTACTACTACTAATAATAATATTATTATTATTACATGTTTTATATTTTTTATTAGAGTTATAAACTTAATTTTTATAGAATTAAATATCTAAAATCTAAATTCTTATAAGAATATTGATTGAAATACTAAAATATATAATATTCATATTCTTATATTTTTTTTAAAGTCATGTCCTCATAAGTCATTTTACACATAAACAACTAATACTGAACAGCTAATTTTACCAAACATCTTTAACAAACAGCTAATGCAATCAGCTGGTCAAATCAGCTGATATAATCAGCTATCAGCTAACAACTGATAGAATCAGCTATCAGCTAAATGCAATCAGCTGATTGCCAAACAGGACCATTATTTTAATTTTTCCTATTTTACAACATCACACTACTCCTTTTTCCTTAATTTTAAACTCATTTTAGTTCATCTCTAAAACACCCAAAGAGATCCACACATATTAACAGTGAAAATAGAGCATGAAACACCCATTTACCTATCAAATTTTTCTGTACTCTTTTTACACCATCTTTAACGGTCATTCTAACTCAAATCGTCACAACAACAACTTATGAACTATTAATCATTATCATATGTGTAAAAGCAAGAGATGAACACACCCAGGTTTTCTCACTCACGCTTCAGTATATACATATCACCATTTTATAATCATTTAACTGTTAACTATCATCATAAAAGTTGCTATTCAACAAATCATGAAGAACAATATGATACTTACTTGTATAACTTCAAGATCTTCAAAGAATCACCTAACCCTAGCTTTCCTTGACTTATACGACCATCATCAAAGAAGGTGGAGTAGGATAGATTCTTCTTCAAGAATAAGACACATGATCTTGAAGAAACACATGAAAAATGATGGCACAGATCACAATGGTGAGAGTTGAAAGCATCGTGGAAATGAAGAAGAAGAAATGTAAAAGATGAAGATTGTGAAGAGAGAAGAAGAAAGCACCAAACGAAAATGAAAGACAAAAGATAGTCTTTCAAATGAAGGAAATATCGTGGATGGGTGTGTGGCATGGCAAGTGACATGTCACCACCTTATGGTCTTCACTGGTCTTTTAAACTACTAGTCCATTTGTTTCCCCATTTCTGATCCAATTGTCTCCCGATTTTCCATGACACATGTCATTAAATCCCAATGTCATTATAAAAATTTCCACTGCCATTTGACTTTTATTTCTACTACCATTTATCAATTATTTTGCTACTTAGCATTTTTCCTAGTCCTAAAGTACCCATAATTTTAGAAAATTCTCATATTTCACCAAAAATTCTAATTCACTACTTATACACTCCAACTCAATTTTTAGGACACATAACCCATAAATCACATTATAATCGCATTAAAAAATTATTTATACCTGGAAAATGTCAAATGAGTGCATGAACAATTCATTGTAATGTGTGCAATAATCAAATTCACTTGTGCGTAAGCTAACATTATGCATGAGCATGAAATGCATTTTTCTAATCTCTCATTGCTATTTCTTAATTACAGAAATCTAGGGTTCTAACTCCTATTATGGAAACAAGATGTCACAAAAGAGGCTCTTGGATTAGTTCTATTGGCCTCACATGAAGAGAGATGTCAAACTTCATGTTGAAAAATGTTTGATTTGCCAACGCAACAAGTATGAAACCCTCTCCAGTACGTTTGTTGCAGCCTTTGCTTATTTTGGAGATGATTTAAGAAGATAGCTCAATGGATTTCATAATTGGCTTGCCCAAGTCTAATGGAGTTGACACTATTCTAGTAGTGGTTGATCAATTGAGTAAGTATGGCCACTTTTTACTCTCTCCTGTCCATTTACAGCAAAAACAGTGGCTGGAGTCTTTTGTAAAGAAGTTGTACGCTTGCATGGCCTACCTTGTTTGATAATTTCATATCGAGGTCCCATTTCCTTAAGCTTTTTTTGGAAGGAATTATTTTGCCTTAGCCAAACCAAGTTGAGAATGAGCACTTCCTATCATCCTTAAACAGATGGTCAAACAGAGGTGGTTAACAGGTGTTTAGAGGCTTACCTACGATGCTTTGCACATGAACAACCAAAGAAATGGATTCTTTTTTATGCTGGGTAGAATATTCATACAACATTAGTTTTCATGTTTCCACTACTACAACACCTTTCAAGATTGTCTATGGTAGGGATCTTCCACCTCTGCATCCTTTCGTGAAGGGTGAAACATCAAATGCTGACTTGGAAGACCAGTTGTTACTTCGAGATGCTATGCTGAAACTTTTGAAAAAAAATCTCACCAATGCAGTCTTACATGAAGGCTCAACAAGACAAACATTGATGAGAGCTTTCCTTTTTCATTGGAGATTATGGATGCGAATCCAACTCCAAGCAACATTTTGACAAACTTTCTCCTAGGTTCTTTGGGCACTATAAGGTCCTAAAGAAGATCAGTACTGTGGCTTATGAGTTGGAGCTACCACTAGATGCAAAAATCCATGTCATCTTCCATGTTTCATTGTTGCGACCTGCACTCGGGATTTTGACTCCAACTTCACCAGCTCCTCTCCCAATTTTAGATGACTGGGGACTTTTAGTATAACCTGATTATGTATTAGAACACCGTTGGATTGCTGGACATATTTTGGAATTACTTATTATTTGAAAAGGACATCCATTTGAAGAGTCAACTTGGGAAGATTATGATCTCATTGCTAAACAGTTTCCTCATTTTCACCTTGAGGACAAGGTGTCTTTCCAAGAAGGGAGAAATGATAAGCCCATAATTTCATATCAGAGGAAGAAGAGGTCACGTGTGTCAAACATTTGATTTTATCTTATCTTCTTATTCACTATAAGAAAAATGTCATTTAGCGATGGAAATTACCGACGGAAAACCTAAAAATTTGGTTAGAAAGTTAGTTTAACAACGAAATTTTTTGACGACCAAGGCGTCTTAAAACGGCCGTAGGGAATAATTTTCAACGAATAAAAGAATGTTCGTCGGTAAATTTATCGACGGACAGTTTATATAACCGTCAGTGAATATACCAACAGTTTGTGCGGTCGACCGTCGATAAATTTCCAATGGTCAAAGTTTGTTTGTAGGAAAATTTACAGTCAATTTTGGTTATTCTGTCAGTAACTTTATTACAACATTACCGGCGATTATGTTTTTCCTTCGGTGAGTATACCAACGTTGTCAATATTACCGATGGTTTGTTATTTTTTGTCGGTAAATAGAATTGACTTTTACTGACGTAATTTTGTTTTCCGTCAGTAAATTAACAAAAACCCGTCATTAAATTTTATTTGATGGTCTTATAGTTGATGCATAATTTGAACAGTTATGAATTTTCTGAGCATAATATCTTGATTTGTTTATACATTGAATTTGTTTAAACAAAAAGTTAATTGATGATATAAAATTAAAATTATCTTAATTGATAATAAAAACATTAAATTGTACATAATAAGTATTTGTAACTCAAATGAAATGACTACAAGTACACTATTAATTTGGTGACCGCGGATGCTCTATTTGTTGCGATGAGGTGCTACCCGGCCCCTTCAACTCATCCATCTCATTACAGCTATGTACTCCATCGACTATTGCAACTGAGTTGCCAATGTCTACACTGTGCTCCGAAGCTCGTGGACTTCATTGGTTGTCGACTGTCTACTAGATGTTGCTATACTAGACTTGGAAGATTGCGAATAACATGTGTTCGCAAATAAACCTAAGTTGAATATCCTTCCACGACGGTCCCTATCACCCACTGCATGAAGATAAGTTTGAGTCTCATCAACATCTTTAGACTACTGAGACTGTTGTTGAATGCTTTCTTATATTTGTTCCTAGCAGAAGGCAATGTTTATATTAGTAAGTGATAGTTGTTAAGCATTAATATTAAACCATAAATTTCACATACATTTAGTTCTCGACATCGGGTGTTGACGAATGTCACATCGTCATGCTTCTTAGTGTGAGTGTGCAAAAGAGTTGGCGGGGTGTAGGCCTCATTCCCATAGACTTTTCCTACATAAGAATAAAATGTTATAAGTTCACTAGAATTGATAAAAATTTCGGCAGAATTTCCTCTATTTTTATGATATTTACCCACTGTTGAACAAAGAAAATAACTCAACACAGCCATATGGCACCAGACATTTATACCATTATCATTATCCATAATACACATATTTTTAGTCTAAAATTCACACATCAATTTAAATTGAAATACAGCTAAGTAAAACAATCAGAATATAAGTGTAAAGTTTAGATATTTACAAGTCTCTCTGCATGCTCGTGGTAGGTAATAAACTTCCCGTATGTACGGGAAGACTCTCTCCCCCCGGTCCTCCACATCTATTGGTAGAATCTGAAATGGCTATTGCCTCAGGTGATGTCCAATACTGCTGCCAAGGACTCCATATTTGCTCAGAAATATAAGGCGGGCGTACACCAGCCTTGTGTATCCTACCAACAAAGTCCCGATAACGTGTACGTGCTCGTCTCTCCAATACTTTATTAATGACCCTGTCAAATTCAGAATCCCAAAAAAATTCTTTTTGAAATAAAAGGGAAAACATTCGATAAATACTTATATTGTAATAATATTTATCTAATTAATGTATAAATTTCAATTAAAAAAGAAAATATTTTTTTGTACCTCAAACTCCTGATAGTAAAATTCCTTTGTGGCTTGAGAGGTATTCTTCCATACATAACTCTTAAGGTCAATTTTCTCCTTGAATTTGAACGTCGTGTTTCTTGAGCACTGTCCAGACGGAATCAAATTAATATAAAAACAAATAACTTTATACCAATTTTAAAATTTAAACCTATAACTTACTTATAAACGTATAGTGTTTCATGTATTTTCACTTACAGATAATTGGCAATTGTGATGTAAGTTCTTCCATCAGGATCCTCAACTCCAGGTTGGCAGCAAACTGGCGGTCGCCTCTTTCATATTCATCGTTTACCCCTGATATCTCTGTCCCTATAGGGGTAGTGGATGATGTAGGGGTGGTGGATGGTGTAGTAACAAGTACAAAAGGTTATGCCTCATGTACAAATGTAGTAGCTGGAGGGGGAGGAGGTGATTTAGTTCTAGCTGTAGAATATGATGCTTCATCTGGATAATAAGTACCTCCGAATTGTTGTTTGAACCTTGGTCGCATTATATTCTGTTTTCTCTTTGGTGGCATATTTCAACCTAAAATTTATATTTGATTGAATTTTCTAGAAATATAACAATTTGAATTCAATATTTTACACAATATATTGAAAAGGAAATAATTGATTTATTGAATGCAATATTCAATTACAAACATAAATTAATCGTTATCATCACTTAATTGTATATCAAAATCATCTTCTTTTTCTGAAGAATTAGAATCAAAGCCAGGCTCCTTTTCAGATCTCTGGCCCTTGTCATCCTCTCTAGATGAAATTTCAACATATTCATTAGATGGATCATTCAAAGGTTCACTATCGTCATATGTGACAGATGCATTTATTTCATAAATATCTTCTTGAAACGCTTCACTTTCAATTCTTTGTTCTCCTTTTCCATGTGATTCAAAAACACCTTTAGGTTTAACTTTGCAAACGGTCAACCAATTTGACTTATCTCGTCGTAAGCTGGGAAAAGGGACATAATACACCTGGATCGCTTACATTGCCAACATGAAAGGTTCAAATTGTCTAAATCTTCTTTGCTTGTTGATTTCAACAAATGAGTATCAGCTTTACACTTATATACAAACATTTAGAGTCGGATTAAACTAGTCACACTTAAATATCACACTTCACTTTATTGGCAAAGTAGGGTACTCAATTTCAATTATCTCAATAATTTTATCATAGTAATCAATCAATTCTCCCTGTATGTAAACTCCACTATTTATTGTTGTCATATTATGACCATGATAATCTGTATGATATTTTTATTCATTAACGAAATACCCTGGATATAATTTAACAGTTCACAAAGGTCCCTTCGCAAGATCATATATAAACTTGTTCTCTATTGGATTTTCTAAGGCCTACACAAAAGAAATTATCATATTAAACAGTATATTGTCCTTTGAATGCTTAAATCTTATAATTCAATAATTTCAATATTTATAAGTGAAAACTTATATATTTCTGAAACCATCGAGGAAATTGTCTTCCAACTTCTTTATTGATATCATCCTGTGTTTTGTCAGGCATTAGCTTGGGTAACAATTCCTCATATAATCTAAAAACATTATTATGTATTTCAGTTATGAATAATACTAAATTTCAAAACCTAAATAATCAATTTCAACTTACTACACGAAAGGTTGAACCTCTTGACAGTTCAATAAAATGTAACCATAGGCAGCCTCAATTTCTTCATCTGTTAACATTCTTCTTGTTGAATGTCCATATGTTCATCTAGGATATGTGAAAATGGATAAGTTATCATCAGCATCACTCGTTTCTCCCCCATCGTCATTACGAGGAACTTTTCTTTCTCTTGTGTGAACATGCAACTCAAAATAATGTGAACAAAATGTACTAGCTTCCTCTACTAAATGCACAGGTAGATGCTTTATACAGTCAAAGAAGCTTGGAGGAAAAATCCCTTCTAACTTGCATAAAATTACTGAAATTTCCCTTTCTAGTTTTTCCATTTCATCCAACTTGATTTCAGATGATGTTAAACTTTTGAAAACCAAACTTAATTCTGTTATTACTTCCCAAACCTTATTCGGTAGCAACTCTCGAAATGCAATTGGAATTAGCCTTTGCATAAATATATGACAATCATGACTTTTCATCCCAAATAATTTGTACTTCCTCATGTCCACACACCTTGCCAAGTTTGAAACATAACCATCGAAAAACTTTAGACTTTTCAACCATTTACATAATATTTTCTTTTGTTTTTTTGTCTAAAGTGTAACATGCTTCCGGATATTTACCGGTTCGAAGATCTTTATGTAACTCATTCCTTAAAAAAAAAAGCTGTAAATCAGCTCGTGATTTTGCATTGTCTTTTGTCCTCCCTTCGATGTTCATTATGGTATTGAACAAATTGTCAAAAATATTTTTTTCAATATACATCACATCTAAATTTTGACGTATCAAATTTGTTTTCCAATATTGCAAATCCCAAAAGATGCTTCGCTTTCTCCAACCAAAATTTTTACTAATGCTTATATTAACTTCATTAGCTTCAAATTCTGTAACTTTTAGCAAGCCTAAGTCCTCAATCTCCTGCAATATCTCTTCACCAACTTTGTGAGGGGGAGGACGTATTTTTACCATCCTATTTTTAATGAACTTTTGTTTATTGCTTCTAAATGGATGATTTGGAGGAACAAATTTCCTGTGCTTGTCAAACTAACATGTTTTGCCCCCGTTTGGAAGATAAAACTCATCAGAATCATTTCCACAATAAGGACAAGCCAATTTCCCAGCTGTGCTCCATCTAGACAACATGGTATATGCTGGAAAATCATTAATGGTCCACATCAAAGCTACTCTCAACACAAAATTTTGTTTCAGAGACATATCATATGTCTCAACACCATATTCCCAAAGATGCTGCAATTCAAATATCAATGGTTGTAAGAATACATCAATTTTATGCTTTGGATTTGTAGGCCTTGGCACAATCACTGTCAAGAACATATAAGTCTCTTTCATACACATCCATCGAGGCAAATTATAAGGAGTAATTATGATTGACCATGATGAATATTGCTGGCCGGATTAACCAAAAGGTTGGAATCCATCTATCGACAAACCTAACCTAACATTTTGACTTTCAGCTACAAACTCATAATGGGTGTCATTGAAATATTTCCATGCCAGTGCATCTGATGGATGACTCATTATTCCATCTTCCTGTCCACGTTCATTATGCCATCTCATGTTAGATGCAGTAACATTAAAAGCAGATAGTCTTTGAGTCTCGGAGTTAGCAGGAAATAATACATTCGCTTTTAGGGTACTAATTTCTGTTTCATAGAACGCTTTCTGTTGGCCCCCGAATTTTTGTCTTATTGAATTAAGCATGATTTAAATTAATTTTGAGGTCTTGATATATTAATTGTTTTTGGAGTTAATTATTATGTCATTGTTAGTAGGATTTTATTGGAAGGGGTAATTGAATTAAGGTAGTAAGAGTAAGAATGTTCAAGGGTATTTTTGGAAGATCACTTAAGGGCATAAGACCATAAGCTTATCAGGAAGGGTATAATGGACTTTTTAGATTCATTAAAGGTATAAAGGAAGAAGAAAAGAGTGTCTTGCATTTGAAGAAGCCAAAAACGTGAATGAAAGGAGAGAAGAAAAGAAAATAAGAAAGAAAGAGAGAGAGTGTCGTGGAGAAGAGAGAAGAGAAAGAAGATCAGCTAGGTTTCACTTTTTCTCATCCTTCAAGATAGATTTTAGGGTTGTTCAAGAAGGGACAAAGAAAGAGGAAGATTAGAGCTTTTGTTAGAGCCAAGAAACTCTTCATTTGGTGAAGATTCAAGGTAAGTTTGATTTTAATCCTTTGGATTTATGAAAGGGTTTTGGTTCAAAGAGCTTAAGAAAATTGCATGGGTTTAGGCATTCTAGAACCAATTTTAGTGATTGTGCCTTGTGGAATTTTCAATTGAAAACCTTATTGAGTGGGATTTTGTTATTGTTGAAGGAAATCAAGAGAGGCAAGAGGAGCAAGAAGAGAGGCACCTTTGACCAAGTTTTTAAGCAAGGAATTCAAGGTGGGTGACATTTTTA
>JAOTBA010044158.1:0-13987 GCA_025629845.1 Erythroxylum squamatum
GGCCGGTAGCGACCGAAAACAGCCGGTACCGGTCGAAATTTTGGACCGGTACATTTGAACCAGTACCGGTACCGGATTCCGACCGATACGGTACGAAATTCGTATCATTGATCATAATAAATAAAGGCCAGTTTGCTATTATAAGCAACCGAAATGGTTTTTATTTAAGTTACTACGACGAAAAGACGAATCACTGAAGATGACATCTTTCAAATATGCAATCAATAAATTGTTTAACGGAGAATAAAAGATAATATTTTTATCAAGAGAGTAACAATTGCGCTGATTGGATGGCACACTACGCGGAACATGTAGATATAGGGGTCACTCAATTTGACAATTCACCCAGCGGATGTTACTTTTTTCTCACTGAGGATAAATCGGGGATCTGTTTTTCTCGGCTCCTTCTGTAATTTTCGGTTTTAGTTTCCTTTTATTAAAAAAAAAGATAATAATCTTTATGATTGTGATTCCACCCCTGGTCCCCTTCACAATCGAAACAAGCGGTAGGTTACGATGACTGATGGGGATTAGCTATTATCTTAGCTGGGGTTTTGTGTACGGTTGTTTGGTGGGCGTCGTGGCTCTCATGATTGAAACAAGACCTATGTATGGTTGTTAGTGATCAGCTTGTCACTGGTTGCGCCAGCTGCTCCATGGTTCGTTTTCTGGGGGCATATTTTGCGCCTAAATAGCTTGAAATGCGATTCTATGTCGCTACTTTTCCTTGCCCTGCAGATACCATATTCGTGTACGGTCTAATATTCCTTTTAACTGTAGGAAAGTTTTGAAATTATCATTTTTGGAATATATATTAAATAAGATTTTGACAACATATAATAGTTCATAAATTGTAAATTTTAGATAAATTATCTAATAAATTAATAACTTAAATTACCAGCAAAGCCTACTAGACGTCTCAGTTTCTGGTTGGGATCACTTTTATTTGGTGCGTGTCCTTTGAACAATGCATGACAAGAAAAGTAAGAAACAAACAACTGCAAGTTACTTGATTCTCTTTTATTACCAAACAATTAGCTCTATCTTAAGCTTTCAGGATCCTACAAATAATGGACAAACATGAAATATCTGAGGACCAGATTAACACTTACCTAAGTTTCTACCCACTTGCTAAGTAATTTCTTGCTTTACGCATCTCTGCCACAGTACATCCATTCTTTTCAGGATTAATTATAATTTTTCAGATTTTATTTAAAAGTAAAAAAAAACAATTAACCCTCCTGTTTACAGTCAAATTAGGCGGCGACTTCCCAGGGAAAATCCTTCGTACGTTCTGATACAAGATTTTCCATTGGATTTACGTCATCCCACCACCTTCAACATGTTCTAGCTGTACGATTTTCATTGGTTGGGTGGTTTGTACTTCTGCTTTGTTACCATTCGTAGGTGTAGGTGTAGGTGTTGGGTTGGGCAATACGCATGGTTGGTCCAACTTCCAACATATCGACTACGTTAAAGAAGAAAAACCTTCATGGGAGTTGGCTCAAGTGCAAAATTTCCGGCACGAGGAGTACTAGGGTTGACTTAAAATTAAAAAAATTTAATTTAGTTAATCAAATTTTATTTTTAAAATTTTATTGTCTTAATCTCACATAATTCAAGAATTAAAATTATCAAATTAAACAATGTTACTTTAAAATTTAAAAACTATCAAATTTAGTTCAAATCTAACCAACCTTCGAATAGGTCTCAGCTCGAATCTAAGGTTCGAACCTTATCTAGCCTATTTTTCTATTTTAAAATTTACTAGTTAGTATTTATATTATGCAATAAAATAATTTAAATATTTTATTTTAGTTAAATAATGTAATTCTGCAAATGAAACATATGCTTTTTTTTTCAATTATAATTATATTCGTACAAATTTGATTTAGGGGTTGAACTTTAATAATTAATTTATAATTTGAGTATTACTTTGATAAATTATTAAATAAATTATTTATATTTTGTATGAATGATAATTTAGAATGTGAGCTTATAAAACAAACTTAACTTCCCTTCCAAAAAAAAAAAACTTAACTGGAAACTTCTATAATAAGTTAAGTATGATTTCAAAATAATATTAATTTTATAAATTAGGTTCGATATGCTTAAAGACTTTTTAAATAATTATACTATACTTTAATAAAACCCACTCAAATCCAACTCTTGCACCTGATTGGATCGAAGTTAATATTCCCTAGTCACATGGCACAATAATTAAGGAGGGGTAAACCAACCTTAATTGCGTCGATCCGGTCCCTTTGTTCCAGAATGTCAATGCGTGGATAATTTTGAAGTGGACAACTTTGACTCCTGGATCCCAGATGCCTGTTATAATGTGAGGTCCGTTTGGCCACGTCTTGGTTTGCTTCTCTAGTATGATGCTAGATCAGCTGCGTTCTTGAGGACTTAGTTTCTCTCTACGGTACAAAAAAAAAAGTGAAGTCCGTTTAAGAGAAGCAAGGATTAAGCCCCCAGGGGTGGTTGGATGAGTGGGGCATGGGATTAAAAGAGCTTGTGTTTGAATTTCTCTATCTAGATTTTTCGAAGGCCCCTATTGTACAGAGTTTACTTAGTGCAGAGTACCCGATTAACATGATTTACAGACTATTCCGTTAATTCGAAAATTTACTCAACATGCATATAAAAGATAGTGACTATAAGTGTTAAGAATCTCATATCGGACAACTATAAGAGTATTTAAGAATTTATAATAGTGTGCAAACTTTCTCCTCTTTAGCCAGCTTTTAGGAGTGAGTTAGGCCTTTTTAATATGGTATCAAAGCCAGTTTGTTTTGATGGTTTGGGGCGGTGCTTGGTTATGTCCCTTTGCCCAATATATCTATCAGATGTCCAATCAATAGTCATGCTCTGGACTAAAGGAGATATGTCAGGAATCCCACATCGAACAATTATGAGAGCATTCAAGAATTTATAATAGTGTGCAAACCTCCCCTCTTAAGCTAGCTTTTAAGAATGAGTTAGACCTTTCTAACAGTAAGTTTTTCCGTTAAAAAAAAAAGATTACACTAATTATAAGTTAATGTTGTTGTGTGATATTGTTTTTAGAATCATAATTAACGACAAATCAAGCATTTTCTAATTACCGACACAAAGCAAAATCCATTCCCATTATAAAACATCTGGTCTGGTTCCATTTATCTCATGAATAGTATGATTGGTGTCATCAGTACACTCTCTCTCTCTCTCTCTCCACGCTGAGAACAGTCAGAAACCGAGAGACGTCATGCGACTTGCAACTACTTTTGTAGTCCAACCTTAACAAGGAAGGTGTTTACTGGGCATCAACGCCGTGAAATCACACAGAAAGCTTTCTGGTAGTTATTATCATCAACAAACAACTGTATCAAATCTCGACCGTCGGATCTTCTCCCCAAGCCGAACCCAACCATCACATCGTATGCACCGTCAGTCAAGCGTTCAATTCGGAATCTTGTACAGTAACGAACGATGTCGTTAAATTTGATAAAAATGTATGAAGGATATTCCGAAATTTATCAAAAAAGTATAATAAAAAAATATTAAAATATAAGTTGCATCTTTAGTCCGTTAAATTTTACAAGGAAAGGATTAGAATAAGAAACAGAACCGTTTGTTGCAACCGGCCGGACCGAGGTGTGGGTGGGGACCAGCAGTCCGAGTGCTTGACGAGCAACGAATTCACTTTTAAGAGGTGCATGAAAGCAAAATTCCTTTCCCTCGTCCATGAAATTTCTTATAAAAAATTAATTAAAAAATACCCTTTCTCCTTCTGTTGTAAAATTCATATTCCCACTCTCTCCCAAACACACCCCGAAACTCTCGATCTAATTGTTCGAATATCAAAGGAGCTTAAAAAATCCACTCCGATTCCTACTGTTTCACTCTCTCTCCTCGGCGATTATTTGGCTTTTTTTTTTGTTTCTGAGCCACATTCCGTTGTCTATTTCTTCTCCAATCTCCACCGTCAGAGAGCTTTGATGGCTGGAATTTTGCGCGCGGAATCGCTGCAGTAGACCTCGCCGGCCTCGGTGCCGCCTCGCCCATGTGTGGCGGTGAGAATACGAATCAAGGGATTGTGAATTTCGCTGGATGTCGTTTTAGATACGGCCTTATAAATGCATGTGACCGGGGTCCTTGTGGTGTGCGTGGCTTTTCCGTTAGTCTTTTTGGTGTTCCGTCGTAAATGGCGATTTTCCGTCGCTAGGCAGGAGGAGATCAGGCGGTTGTTGGTTTTGGCGTCGGAGGAGACTGCTAGGGCGGAGTTGGAGGCCACGGTTTCTTACGCCCCTGCCGCCAACGCCACCACTCTGCCGGTTGTTATGAACAGTTATCATTGCGCTGTTTGTTATTGCCCTACCACTACTCGGTGTGCGCAGTGTAAAGCGGTTAGATATTGGTATGCTATGTTCAATTCATTTCTTCCTTTTTAATCGTTTAGATTTGTTTGCTTGGGTTTTACTTGAATGTGGGTGGTGAATTTGGAATTTGTATTGGAAGTTAACTGTTGATAGTTTGTAGAATTATAGAACAAACTGTTAGGATTCTGAACAGTGGTTTTGGGAGAATTATTCGTTACTTCGCATTATTTGGGGTAAACAGTGGATGGAAAGTAAAGTGTGCAATCTGGGAATCAACTTCATTGATCAGAATTCAGAAGAACTTCAACACTGGTTATCTTTTTATAGTTAAAGATTTTCTTATCTGGTTGGTGTTATTGAATAAGGATAAACAAAAATGTTGGATTTGAAGTTTACGAATTTTAGTTGAAAAGAATTTTAAAAAAATGATGGATGTGAATTTTACAAGGAAAATTAAAGGGTTTCCCCTTGTTCACTAATTTTTTTCAGGGTGTCAGCAGTGTAAGTTTTTTATTTGAGGTGTTGGTACTAAATAATTGTGGTGTTGTTGATTATCATGATCTGATTGTGCATGAATTAAAATAGTTGTAATTTGTCATCTTAGAAAGAAAAGAAATTTTATAAATTAAGGCTCTTTAGGATTTCAATTCTCTCTAATGTTCACACCTATGATTAGTGAGACCAATGATTTCTGAGTGACTGGATTAGTTTTTGCTACTTTTGTTTATTTGAGCAGGCTTCTGGCCTTTTCCATTTTGATGTTTTGGTATTGATGTTTATTTGCCACAGTTCCGGTAAGTGTCAAATAATCCACTGGAGACAAGGTCATAAGGAAGAATGCCGTCCTCGTGATATCTCATTCAATACTAGCAACAGTGCGAGCAATTCTGGGGACAGGATTTCAAAACCGGAGCAATGTATTATTGATGACAGCATATATGAGAATGCAAACATCAGACCACCCCATTCAAAACCACCATTTCCAGATTTCAGTGTGAAGGATGATGACAACGATGTTAAAGCTCCTTCAGTTGCTGATACAGATGGAGCATGTTCTGTATCTGAATCCTCAGGCACCTCTTTTTCTGGATTCTCTTCTTCCTCTCGTGGTGGTGAATCGTCTGATGATATTTCAGTTGGTGAGAGTGTCAGTTCAAGTGAACCTGAGGATTCAGGAAAGAGATCGGCTGATGTTTCTCCTGACGTTCAAGACAAAGTGGATCAAAACAAGCCATCATCTCCAAAATTTACCAGCTTGGTTGATTCTGTGGATGGTACCAGCAAATTGAGTAAGCTATATAATTGTAGATCTGATGATGATTATGAGGATAGTCTGTCTGCAACTTCAGCTTCTTTGAGTCAGAGTACCATTCCTGTGGTCAGTGGTTCTGTAAAACCACATAATTTTTCGGACTTCTGGGGAAGAGCCCTTGACTCTGTTTTATCCAGCAGCAATGCACAAGATGATTCTTCCCTGCTCAGCGGCAATCAAGCTATGAAATTATCTCATTATGAATCATCTCTCCAGTTTAAGTTCAATTTGTCTGGAAGTGTTGATCATATCTCGACAGTAGAAAGCTCCATGGCAAAGGGTACATCCAATGATTCACACGAGACTGCTGTCGGTAAACCAGTTAATAGATTATCTTCTTCAGTGAAAAGTGGTGTTGATGAGATAAAGGTCAGGAGTTCTCCTTCTGTTAGTTCTGAGGGCTCTGATTGTAGGGATAATAAAACTAGCAATGGTTCGGATATGCCAAAGTCCAGTGAGCCTAAATCTGGGTCATCGTACTCTTCACAGTTGTGGTCATCTTCTAGATCTGAAGAAAATGTATTCAGTAGAGATGCATCAAAGGTTAAAAGATTTTCATCCACAAACCTTGACAATTCAAATCATATTGCTAGTGATATTGTGGGTACTTTTGAATTTTCCAAGTCCAAATTACCCTCTGATGCTTCTCAGCACAATTTGACTGCTGGTACAAGTACGCGTTCAGTTAGCAAAGTTATTAATGCGGATGTTTGTCCTTCTAATGTGTCCCATAACACAAGTTTCTCAGCAAGTTCTACTTATGGTCTGAAATCGTCAGTGCAGAAAGTAGTTGACCAATTCAGAGGACCTAAATGTGGAAGATACAGCGATAAGGTTTTATTATTGTTTTTTTCTCTTCCATAAATATGTCTAGACTCGACTTAATTCATTTTTGGGCTTGCTTGTGTTTTCTTCAGGGACTATTTCCGTATGATCTATTTGTAAAGTTGTATGCCTCAAACAAAGTACTTCAACCATTTGGCCTTATCAATTGTGGAAACAGGTATTGGTAATTCTTCTCATTTCAATTAAGCCACAGATCCTAATATAGAGCCATTTCCTTTATTAATACTAGGCTCTGTGATGGTTTATTTTCAGCATAATCAATATTTTGGTTTTTAGCTTCAATTATTTGAAATTGTCATCAGGGTTCTAATCCATAATTAGGGTAACTTGCTTTTAATTTTTGGAGTTGCTTGTTTGCAAAATCTTTACTGGTAGGACAAACTGGACCTTGTGTTATAACCATTGAGCAATATTGCATGAGCATGCTAAAACAACCATATACTTAGAACAACCATAATATTTCTCAGAATCGGCATTATTGTTCTATGGATTGCTTTGATCCTTCATGCACATTATTGACATGCCAATCAAGGATTTTATTTATAACATTTCCTTTTTTATAAAATATCCTGCAGCTGCTATGCCAATGCTGTCCTGCAATGCCTAGCATTCACTCCACCTTTGACTGCCTTTTTTGTCCAAGGACTCCATTCTAAAGCTTGTATGTTTAAACCTGGTGAAATTCAAAAATCACTTTTCAAATAGTATGGTAACTTTTACACAGCATCATTTCTTTTTCTGCTGTATTCAGGTGCACGAAAAGAATGGTGCTTCACTTGTGAGTTTGAAAATTTGATTTTTAAGGCTAAGGAGGGGAAATCTCCACTTTCTCCTGTTGGGATACTATCCCATCTGCCTAGTATGGGAAGCTTACTTGGTAATGGGAGAGAGGAAGATGCTCATGAATTTCTAAGGTGTGATTGGTTTTTTATTCTTTCCAATGTCAGAAAATTTTTTGCTTCAGAAAATTTTTTCCTTCCATTTTATATTTTTTCACTTATCTAGCAAAATAATATGTCAAATGGATCGATAGGTATGCTATTGATGCAATGCAATCAGTTTGCCATAAGGATGCTGGGGTGAATACCTTGGGATCTGCTGACGAAGAAACTACTCTCGTTGGCCTTACTTTTGCAGGATATCTTCACTCAAAGGTAAATACTACTGGAAGGATGCCATTGAGAATTTGCCATGAATAACTTGTCTACTTAGTTTTTGCTTTCATTACTTGCATTTTAACATATATAGCTGGCCAATGATGAAATTTCCAATGTTCACAGATTAAATGCTTGAATTGCCACTATAAATCTGAGCGACAAGAAAGAATGATGGATCTTGCTGTTGAAATAGGAGGAGAAATAGACAAGCTTGAAGACGCACTCAGACGATTCACAAGCACCGAGATTTTGGATGGTGACAACAAATATGAATGTTGCAGGTTGGTCCTATTACTTTCCTGGGGAATGCTTTTGAAAATTTTTCTTTTTTCAATATCAATACCACGTTGCCTAGAGAATCTGCATTAATCTCTTTGCAATCATTAAAGAGTCTTGGTGTTGGGAGGCTAAATATGATACCTGAGAAAGAGAAGGGAAATTAGGATGGGGGATGAAGTTGGGTTTGCTCTAGGTCTGAAGAAGAATTAAGATTCTGTATACATATTTGCATCCTTGTCATCTTGTCTTCAGCCATCTGATAAAACTTTCTATTTTAATAGTCATTGTACTTAATTTTTTATTTTATTCAGATGCAAATCCTATCAGAAGGCCAGGAAAAAGTTGGCAATTATGGAAGCTCCCAACATCCTTACAATTGCACTGAAGCGATTTCAGGTAGTTCTAGTAATTAACAATGATGTCTTCCATTGTGTTATTGAAAGATGCTCATCTTCAATTCACACTTGATTTTACAGTCAGGTAAATTTGGAAAGCTAAATAAGCCAATCCGGTTCCCTGATGTCCTTGACCTAGCACCATATATGAGTGGGACAAGTGATAAAACCCCAATTTACAGGCTTTATGGAGTGATTGTACACTTGGATGTGATGAATGCTGCATTTTCTGGGCATTATGTTTGCTATGTCAAAAATATCCAGAACAAATGGTTCAAAATCGATGACAGCACGGTGCGTTCCTTATTTAGACAATCATCATTAGAGCAAAATTTCAGTAGTCATTTATGTGTTTTTTAAAATATGACCCACTGAAGATTGGTTAGCCATGTAAAAACACCCAAATGGTAGATATGTACCATTCCTACTAGAACTTCAATCATGCTGTAGGAAAACTTTAAATCATTCTGTTGCAAGAATCTCTTGAATGAGTTACTGTGCTCTCTTGAAGGAGCTTAGCCAATTTTTTGACTATCAGAAAATGCTCAAAGGAATCACAGATTCTTGCTCATAAATTTAGGCTGCATACAGTAGTTTGTCAGCTGCGCAGAAACTCAGAGAATCGGTTCATACAAGTTCTAGTTCTGATAGGCTCTCTGGAACAGTTCAATCTTTTGTAATCTTTAGAGTTTTTCCCCCTTCCTCCTACATGTTGTTGATATCTTTTAAAATGCTTTCACCATCCAATTCTTTTTTTTTCCCCCATTTGTCCATGCATATGTAATTGAACTAAGCTGAAATATTTTTCTATGCTTCTAATATTGTGGTTGCCATGCTTGCTAGGTAACCGCTGTTGAACTTGAGAGCGTCCTAACGAAAGGCGCATACATGCTTCTTTATGCAAGGTGACAGATCTCACAAGCTCTGCTGACGAGAAGATTACATCTTTGGTCATTGTTTCTTATGTCGATGGTCTAATTTGTTTTCTTGCAGATGCTCACCTAGGGCACCAAGATTGATAAGGAGCAAAATAGTTCCTTCTGATGCAAAAGGCATAGGCAGTCTTTCAAGGATATCTGGGAAGAATACTATGTTTAATTCAAGATCCACATCCACACGATCGAATATAGTTCAAGTGCATCCTGATTCAATTGGTTCGGATAATACTGCCAATGTTGAATCTTTCTATTTGAAGTTCCACCGCCTACAAAGGATTTTAGAAGAAGATTCATCAAGCGATAATCTCTCATTTACCAGCAGCAACTCGGATGAAGGTTCTTGCAGTACGGACAGTACCCGGGATTCCACAAGTACCGATGACCTTTCTGATTTCATTTTTGGTGGTTATAACAGCTCCTGGAGGAATATGCCAGATTCTGACACTTCGTCATCTTCCTCTTCTTCCCCCATGAATTATTCGAAATGCCAAAATACCAGCAGACATCAGGCTTACCATGAAGATGCAGCGATGGAGGACAGGGATCTTTGTGGTGTACAACCTTTTGAGAGTAGCAGGAAATTGAATTTGGAAGGAGGAGTTGGTCCCTTTTTGCAGCTTGACACGGCTAAACATCGTCGGAACTTGTCGAGTGGTACTATTAGGGAAACTGTCTCGGGGAAAGGACTTGCTAACCCTGGGTTACCCTATAGAAGATCAACCAGTGAGAGAAGAGATTAAGCGTATATATATTTATGATCAGGGATTAGATTAGACGAGTAAATAAGAGTTTCAGGGGAGGGATTTTTATGTAATACTACTAACACTGTTGGTATTGATTAAGATCACCCGCCCCACCATTTTGTCACACCCGCAATCCATATAATAAGTCCTCAAAATAGTGTAAATAGCACATGGGATCTTAGGCCCAAGAAAAATCGCAATATAATTTACATTTACTTCAATCTGCCAGTTTTTTTGGTCTTACCGTTCTTGTATGTGTACTAAACGAAGGGATCGCCTTCAGATCTAGATCACATTGTTCTCTTCTAGAAGGCAAAGCATCTGCGAGGTACTCCATTGACACGACACCGTTTGCTCGCATATTTTATTACTCCATTGACACGACACCGCTCTACTGACTTTTAACTAGATGAGTTCAAATTAGGCCCTGAAAATCTTGAGACAAAGCTATAATATATCTACTTCACCACCTCTAGTTAATGAGTAATTTGCTTTTTGCATAGTTTCCAATATCTTGAAAGTGTTAATAGCTTCATAGGAGAATCTGCTTATTCTTGACACCAGCAAGACAGACGTATGGCCTTCTGCTAAGATTGAAAAGTTAACATGATTTGGACCATGTCAATTGTGCTTCTCTGTTAAGGCTCCAGAACTGCATGCTGAAATTCATAAGCAGGGCTTAACAAGTGTTGGGGGCTGCACCTACATCTGGACCATCTACGTCGTCAAGCACAAAGGTAACATTATTTCTTCATCTCATTTGGTGTACCTATGTTCGCTCCTCATTTTTGTTAGTGCTGAATTATCTTCTGCATTTGCTTTGGCTATGTCAACTTTTACCATTGAATCGATGGAGATAAGCTGTTGGCTGAATGGGATTTTGTAGAAATTTGTGGAGGTTGGGAAGAAAATAGGGATGGGAATTGCATAAAAGAGTTAAAAATCAATAAGTGGTTTCTGTTGTAGGTGAAAATTAGTGCAAGTATTAACTATTCACACTATTGTGGCAGTTCATATGCTTGTCTTGTTTGGAAAAAGTTCCATATAGTCGTACACTCTGCATGTAAAATTGGAAAACAAAAAAGAAGAACGAAAGAGCATAATCCAAGGGCTAGCAAGTAAAGAGGATATAAACTAGGCATCCAATTATTATACAAGCGTCCGACTACGACAGAGATCAACGTAGCCATCCGTATCAGTTCAGTTTTCATGCTACAGCTGTCCGAAGGGACGCTGGGGGGTCTTTGCTTTGCATTAAGGGTTTTGCATGGCAGCCAAAGAAAAGAGACGTTGAAGGAGAGAGAGGAGCGTGTGTGGATGTCTAGAGCTTTTTAGGGATGGTTTAAGTTAAGAAATGTTGGGAGAAAAAATGACACTTTTGCCGACAATCTTATTACAAACTAGAGAAATCAGGTGGGCTATGATATTAAAGAAATTGTCAGATTGGACTTGCAGTTAACTTGAAACCCAAGACCTATTTAGTAAGCTAGCCCATAATAAGAACCTATAGTACCACGAGCCTTTCCTTTTCAAGCCTAAATGTTATGCTTGCCCAATTTCTGAAAATGAAAAAGGAAAGGCTTCTGATAAGCAAAAGTCCAAAAAAGCACCTAGTTCGTTTTGCTAAAGTTTGCCGACTTATATTTGGTCAGTCCCTGGAAATACTTCCACATCATACACCAACAAGACAAGTTGGCTAAACATTTAATGTGTTGTACTGTAACTTTTATAAGTTAAAACGATATCACAAAGATGAGACAAGACAACCAAGTCCAACCCCATTGCCCGAATAAGAAAAAAGACAAAGACAAGTGAGTACGTGGAGGTGGAGGTCGTGGCGGTGGCGGTGACTGGTTCAACCACCGCATGCCAAACTGAGAGGGGTAGTCCATTATCCACATAATTAAAATTTTGTAGAACAAACTTCTATGGATAAGGCCAAGTAGAGACCAGACCAGAGAGGGAACACATCGAAGACAGAGCCGATGATTTAATTGAATTGACGTTTATTTATTATAATTTATTGATTGGTCTGCCCCTCCACTTGGGGTTATATATTATCTGGACGCTATCATGATCCAAGGACCATACCTGATTGAGGGGGTGTGGGTACTGGGTCGTCTCGTACTTTCTTTCTCAGGCCGTGTCTGCCTTTAATTTGCCCACTTGCATGCACGTTCATCCCCTTTCCTAAGCTCTGTCATTTTCCCTCCCATCATCGCCAACTTTTATTTTGTTTTTATTGGTTTAATTTTGTTTTTCTTACACTTTCCGCTACTTTTTTTTTATTGTTTCCTAAAAATTGGTCCGGTCATTTATCGTTACATGTATCCAAAAAAACAACAGATGCGTCAGATTAATTTATTAAATATGCGAATCATTTTGATGTTGACGTACTTTGATACTACATTTAAAAAAAAATTTTTAAAAATCTGTTTCTCCCGTCTAATTGTATAATTTCGGTTTAACTTTTTTTGAAAAAAAAAAAAACAATGAAATCACAAAGAGAGGCTTAATCAAAATCAATAGGGTACTGAAAAGATAAACATGTATGTCTGGAGTGAACGTTATGGTCGAGGAGTAATAGTTGAAATGACACCATATCTCTACTTAATGGGAAGGAATCCACGATTGTCTCCTTGCCGACAAGTCGGACGTCAACCCACTCCAAGGATCTAACGACAAGTGCACTGCACTGCATTTCCATGAAATTTAAAGAAAGTAACCCTAATATTATAATGTAGCTCAATTATAAGCTAATCTAGGAAGTAAGAGAATGGGTATTAATTGAAATGCATGCATGCTCTGCTCTGCTCTGCTCTATGTAGCTTTTTCCAAAGCAAAGCAATGGGTAAAGAGCTAATTAGGAAGGCATGCAAAGAGCAGAGAAGGAGAGAAAGAAGAAAAGTCCCACAGAATCCCTCATGTTTCGGTGATGTCCAAGAAAGCAACGGCAGTCCACTCCAACAAATTTTTTTTTTTGCCTCGATCGGATACGTATCTTTCCATTTGCGGCTTCATATCAAAAGTCGGTGGGTATCCTATTCCAATCACCTCATTCTCTTTTCTCATTTCAAAGAAGTCTATAATTATAGTGATGAAATGATAACGGGTTGAATTAGATTTAGGGGAATGATAGTAGATTGAATTTAGCTTAACTTTAATCCTAGGCAGATTGAACCTTGTTTTAGAACTTAATCGAGTTAAAATAATATTATTTTAATCCAATTTAAAAATAAATAATATATATTATTTTTAAAATTCATAAATTAAATAAAAAATATTTAAATTTGAGTTAAATTTAAATTTTAATTAATTAAAAATTTGAGAATAGGCAGAATTATGAAGCCTATATAAAAGACATTGCCTCTTCCTGAGAAATAGATACCTTTATATGAAAACAGATCGATTGTTTCTATTATCCTGTTCTATGACCATTCATTCATCCAATAAACACTACAAGAAATCAGTAGTTTACTGACGGACAGTACCATCGGTAAACTCTAATATTCCATCGGTAAAATGAATTACCAACAGAAAATACAAACGGACAAAATCGTCGGTAAAAAGACCGTAGTTAAATGTACCAACAGTTTTATTCCGTCGGTAATTTACCAACGATCAAAAACATATTAATAACGGTAAAATTACGTAGGTAAATATTACCGACGAACAAATATTAACGACATACCGTTGTTAACATTTAGCAACGAACTAAATTCCGTCGGTAAACCGAAGGGAATGAACAGGAACAGCGTAAAATATACCGATAGAAATATTATTTCCATCGGTAAAAAAATTAAATTTCCGACAGTATTTTATTTTCCGTCAGTATTAAGAGGTAAGAATTTTTTTTTTGACAAATTCCAGTTTCATGGTGTTGTGATAAATGCATAATGTTAAGAGTTACTAATTATGTGTGCATAATAAATTAATTTGTATATATATATATA
>JAOTBA010044272.1:0-13973 GCA_025629845.1 Erythroxylum squamatum
TTAATTTTTTAAAATATGTACAAATTAAGTTAAATTGATGTTTTTGTTAATGTGACATGTCCACCAAATATTAAATACATGTCACAAATAAGTAAAAATAACATTTTGAAATGAAATTTTGAAATATTAATTATTAAATTAAACTTTTTAAAAATTAAGTATTAAAAATTTAAATTTTCAATTTTTTTTAATATATCATCTACTTTGAATTATTATAATTTTAAAAAATATTCAAAATCATATCTATTTATTTTATTAACACAAAATAAGAATGATAATGGGTGGAAATGAGCTCGGTGGCTCAAGCTTGAAACAAAATTTTGTGTTCAGATTTGAGCTTGAAGCTTGGTCAGGTTAAATTAAAAATTTATTTTTAAATTTTTTAAAACTAAAAGCAACATCATGTTACCTAAACACAATGTTGTAACATGCATGTAATTTATAATCAATGTATTCAGTCCATCTTTCGCCTTGAAAAGATCATATTATGGTTTATTTGCTGCACATTTTCACTTCAACGAGACCATTCCACGCGGTTGAGTAAGCGACTCCAAGAACAACTTAATGAAGTCCAAAATCGAGATAAAGAGCAATTCAACGTTCGAGGGCAACAATTCTATTGCAACTAGTTAGTTAAATTATTAATCAAACGGTCATACATGCATTTTGCTGAAACAACCCCAAGTTTTATACGTGACAGAAGAATAAAAAGTCAAGAAAAACGGCCAGACATGTCAAATAAGACCTTCCTTGGAAAGTTTTGCAGAGTATATTTGATTAATGCTCCACTTGTGTTAGAATTATATATGATGTCGTTAGTTAATAGTTTAGTTGCACATGTACAGTATAAATACTCTTCATTCGGATGAAATCAAATACACTTTGATTCTCTCTCACTTTTATTTTCTGATATGGTATCAAAGCATAAGTTTCCGCTTCTCTGAGTTTTTCTGGGTTCTTTATACGACATCCAATTTTTCTTGTTTTTCCATTCTTTGCGTCCAAGAAACGTTATCGTTTCTTTATCTATATTCTTTCCTTTCTTTTCTTTACGATTAACCGTGTTACTATGGCCAACGTTAATGCTTGGAATGCTACTCACACCTCTGGTTCAACGTCCAAACCAGAGGATAATCCATCCAGTCCATATTTTCTTCATGTTAATGAGAATTCGACGTTGGTTCTCGTATATTCGATTCTCACAAGACCGAATTATCACCAGTGGCAACGAGCCATGAAAATGTCGTTGCTTTCCAAGAACGAACTTAGTTTTGTTGATGGTTCTATTTTGCAGCTACTGCGTACTGATCCATTGTTCGTCCCTTAGGAGAGATGTAACAATCTGGTTATCTCTTGGCTTATTCACTCTATTTCCCCTTCCATTGCACAGTCGATCATCTGGTTAGATTCAGCCTACGAAATATGGAATGATCTCAAAGCAAGATTTGCTCAAAGCAATTCTTTCCGTATTTGTGACCTTCAGCTTGAAATTTACACTTGTCAACAAGGTAGTTTGTCAGTTCATGAGTATTTTACTAAACTCAAAATCTTGTGGGATGAATTACAAATATTGTGTCCTCTCCCGTCTTGCTCCTGTACTCCTCAGTGTTCTTGTGGGCTGTCCAAGAATATTCGAGATTTCCATGAACATGATCATGTCATGGTTTTCATTAAAGGTTTAAATGAGTCGTATTCGACTGTGAAGTCTCAGATCATGTTAATGGATCCTTTGCCTTCTTTAAATAAAGCATTCTCTTTGGTTCTTCAACAAGAACGTCCTTTGGTTATTCCACAAGAACGTCCTTTGGTTCCTGGTATTAATACTTTAGCTGTTAAAGGCGTTAGTGCTACTGCACCTAAAAAGCACTTCACCAGTTCCGTCCTGCCAATTTGCATTCACTGTGGTAAGGAAGGTCATAACATCGACAGATGTTACAAGAAACATGGTTATCCTCCCAACATGAAGACTTCCAAGAAATTTACCAGTCGCCCTTATGCTAATGCTATTGATGTTGATTCTCCTACTCCAGTTGCTGATCATTATCCTTCTGCAACTACAGAGGAACCAGGTTCCAATTTTCGGTTTACTAAAGATCAATATGATCAATTATTACAATTGCTTCAAGGTCTTTCTTCTACTTCTCATCATGTGAATTCAGTGACTCTACTGAATTCTATTCAGCCTACTTCTGCTTCAGATTTGCTTTCTTCGAATGATGAGCTAGTTTCTCACATCTCTTTAAATATTTCTACTGTTAATAATTTTCATTGCAACGAATGAATTATTGATACCGGTTCTACAAATCATATAGCATGTTCTTTATCTTTTTTCCATTCTTATAAATCGGTTCCTAATGTTTATGTCACTCTTCCTAATAAATGCAAGGTTCGAGTTACACATGTGGGTACTGTTCATTTAAATAGCCATCTGCAACTTTTTAATGTTTTATGCGTGCCTGAGTTTACTTTTAATCTTGTTTCTATTGGTAAGTTAGTTCGTGACCTCTCTTGTTGTTTAATTGTTTCACCTTCTCATTGTATAATTCAGAGTATCCAACCATGGAGGATGATTGGGGTTGCTAAGCATTCTCATGGATTGTACAGAATCCATTCCAGTGATGTTTTCCATGCTTCACCTGTCGTTATTACTAATTCTGTCTTCAGTAATAAAGAAACTACTTTACTTTGGCATGCTAGGCTAGGCCATCTTCCTTTTTCTCGTTTAAGATCAATAGTTCCTTCTGTTTCTCTTCATGAGCCCTGTGATGTTTGTTACATGTCAAGGCAAAAACACTTACCTTTTTCGATCAGCACCTCTGTTAGCACTGTTGTGTTTGACCTGATTCATATTGATATCTGGGAAGATAATTATGCTCCCACTTTTAGAGGCCATCACTATTTTCTTACTATTGTTGATAATTTTAGTAGATTTACTTGGGTTTTTTTAATGCAACACAAATCAGAGGCCAGAACAATTATGCAAAATTTTATCTCTTGTGTTTCTACTCAATTCAATTCCACTGTTAAATGTATCAGAAGTGATAATGGCCAAGAGTTCACTATTCCCAAATTTTACAACTTCAATGGTATTATTCATCAACGGTCTTGCGTTAAAACTCCTCAACAGAATAGTGTTGTAGAACGCAAACATCAACATATTCTCAATGTCACACAAGCTTTACGTTTTCATGCAAAGTTCCCTATTTCCTTCTGGGGTGAGTGTGTCTTGCATGCCATTTACTTGATTAATCATATCCCCACCCCTGTTCTTCGTAACATATCACCTTTTGAAGTATTATACTTTACACCACCCACTTACACTAATTTACGTGTTTTTGGTTGTCTTGCTTTTGCTTCAAATCATTCAAACGTTAGAAACAAATTTGATTCCCGTAGTATTAAATCTGTTTTATGTGGTTTTTCTCCCGGTGTTAAGGGTTATAAGCTATATGATATTACTACTCAAAAGCTATTTATTTCGCGGGATGTTTCTTTTTATGAGCATGTCTTTCCTTTCTCCATGCTAATTTCTGATATGCAGCACTCTGATGGCTCCAATAATTTAATTCTCCCTTCCTCTTCGATTCAGTCGACCTATGATAGATTTCCTCCTGTTCCTAGTGCGTCCACATTACCAGTATCAGACATCACTTTCTCTCCTTCTACTTCACCGACGTCAGATGGTCCTCCTTCCACATCTCTACCTGACATTCAGCTTCATGCTCTCGCTCCCAGTCAACAGCTGCCACCTCAATCTTTGTGACGAAGCACCAGAACGACATCCCTAACGCAGTACCTAGCTGACTATCAGTGCATGGCTATTCGACGGACTAGTCCTCATAAACTTTCTCATATGTTTTCTTATTCCCATCTTACTCCTAAACATTATGGTTTTTCAGCTGCTGTGGATCAGGATCATGAGCCTCATACCTATGACCAAGCAGTCCAGATTGATGCTTGGCGACAAGCCATGCAGGCGGAACTCGATGTTCTCCAGTAGAATCACACTTGGGAGCTCGTTGACTTACCACTTGGGAAGAAAGCGATCGGACGCAAGTGGGTTTTTCATATTAAGCGAAAGGCTGACGGATCTGTTGAAAGTTATAAGGCTCGGCTTATTGCTAAGGGTTATACCCAACGAGAAGGTGTTGATTTTCTGGACACTTTTAGTCCGGTTGCTAAGATGACGATGATCCGATTGCTTCTTGCCTTAGCCGCGGTTAAAGGGTGGTATCTTCATCAATTGGACATCAATAACGCGTTCCTTCGTGGTAATCTTGATGAAGAGGTATACATGCAACTTCCTTAGGGTTGTGCCGGTATTTGCAACAAAGTATGCCGCTTAGTTAAATCTCTTTATGGTTTACGTCAAGCAAGTCATCAATGGAACGCAAAACTGACTTTGGCGTTACTTCAATTTGGTTTCATGCAAGCCACATCTGATCAGACGTTGTTCCTTAAAAAAGGAAGTGATGGTTTTATGGCCCTTTTGGTGTACGTTGATGATGTCGTTTTGGCCAGTGATAATATGCAGGCAATCCGTAGCATTAAACAACATCTGTATAATGCCTTTACCATTAAAGATCTTGGTGAGCTAAAGTTTTTTCTTGGACTGGAAGTAGACAGAACTACGAGAGGCATTAATCTTTGTCAAAAGAAATACGCTCTTGATTTGCTTAGGGCTACTCAATTTTTGGAGTCTAATCCTTTCTCTACGTCTATTCTGCCAGAAACTAAGCTCTCCAAAGATGGGGGTTCGTTGTTGGAGGATGTTACATCATACCGCATGTTAGTTTACCAACTAACATACGGTATGATGTAACATCCTCCAATAACCTCCTGAAGTGCTTTTGCGATCTTCTAAGTTTTTAGCCCAATCTGCATCACTATATCTAGCTAGATAAGATGTTGAGTCAGATCTATACAATATCCAAAAATCAGATGTTCCGCTTACATACCTGATAATTCTTTTAACCGCTGTTAGATGTATTTCTTTCAGGTTGGCTTGATAGCGAGCATATACGCCAACGCTGTAATAGATATCTGGCCTACTTTTAGTCAAGTATAATAAACTTTCGATAATGCTGCAACATAAACTGTCATCAACGTTTTTACCATTCTCATCTCTGTTTAATTTCGTTGAGACACTCATAGGTGTTCTTGCATGTCTAGCATTCTCAAGACCAAACTTCTTTATTATATTGTTGGCATATTTGATTTGCAATATAAAAATTCCATCCTTCACTTGTTTAACTTGCAAACCCAAAAAGAAATTCAGCTCACCTACCATACTAATTTCAAATCCAGATGTCATTAACTTAACAAATTCATCTACCATCTTTGGATGTGTAGCACCAACCACAATATCATCAGCGTAAATTTAAGCAATCACAAAATCATATTTGAACTTTTTAATAAACAAAGTTTTGTCAACACTACCTCATTTATATCCTTGCCTGATGAAATGTTGTGTGAGCCTTTCGTACTAAGCCCTTGGTGCTTGTTTGAGACCGTAAAGAGCTTTCTTTAGCTTATAAACGTGATCTGCATGGGCTGAATCAATAAATCCTTTCGATTGCTCAATATACACTTCTTTCTGTATAAACCCATTCAAAAAAGCGCTTTTTACATCCATCCGATAAAGCTTAAACCCTTTTATGCATGCTATGCCCAATAATAGTCTAATAGATTCAAGTTGTGCCACCAATGCAAAAGTTTTGTCAAAGTCTATTCCTTCAACCTGAGAATATCCCTGAGCTACTAACCTTGCTTTATTTCTGGTTACATTACCCTTTTCATCTGTTTTATTTCAAAACACCCATTTTGTTCTAATTACATTAGTATCTAATGGTTTTGACACTAATTTCCATACATCATTTCGTGCAAATTGAATCAATTCATCTTCCATAGCTGCTGTCCAAAACTCATCTTGTAGAGCTTCTTTAACATTCTTTGGCTCGAATGAAGATGTATAGCACAAATATCCTGCAAGTTCTCGATAATCAACCATTTTTCTTTCTCTTATTTTTCTTCTTTCATTATCATCTCCAATGACGTTCTTTACTGGATGATTTCTTGGGATTTGAGATGGAGAATATTAGTTCAAATCAGCTTCTCTCGAGTTTTGAACATTTAAAGGAATAATCTCCGCTTCCAATGTTTGGGTTGAATCATCATCTGAAGTAACTGAAAGTTCTTCAATTCGCGCAGTTACTTGCTCAGCAGCAACTAATTACAAATCTGGGCAATTTTTTAATCTTGTCTCGTTGCTTGTTTGAGCTGGTTTAGAGGGTCGATTATGTTGATTTTCTTCTGCCACTTCACAATTCAACAAAGATACATCATCTATCACAACATTTATGGACTCTAGCACTTTCTTGGTTCTTTGTTTATACACTCGGTAAGCTTTGCTGTGAGTTGAATAACTAATGAAAATTCCTTCATCACTTTTGCTCTCAAATTTTCCGAGTTGTTCCCGATCTTTAAGAATGTAACACTTACTTCCAAAAACATAAAAGTAACTTACATCTGGTTTCTTTCCCTTCCAGAGTTCATAGGATGTCTTGTTCAAGATGCTTCGAAGATAAACTTTGTTATATATGTAGCATGTTGTATTAACTGCTTCAGCCCAAAATCGCATAGACAATTTACTTCCATTCAACATTGATCTAGCCATTTCTTGAAGTGTTATATTTTTCCTGTCGGTAACTCCATTTGTTGTGGAGTTTTGGGTGCTGAAAATTCTTGTATGATGTCATACTCATCATAAAAGTCATTAAATCTTGTATTCTCAAATTCCCTTCCGTAATCTGATCGAATTCTCAATATAGTCATATTTTTCAGATTCTTAACCTGCACACATAGGCTTCTAAAAGCCTTGAAAGCATATGATTTTTCTTTCAAAAATGATACCCAAGTATATCTCGAATAATCATCTACACAAGTTAAAAAATATCTCATTCCACCAATGCTATCATGTTGTGTTGGACCAACTAAATCCATGTGAATTAATTCACGTATGTGAGATGAGGTAACATGTCTAACCTTTTTATATGGCACTTTTATCTGTTTACCCATTTCGCACGCACTACAAATTGATTTCCCTTCTTTGTTCATTTTGGCTAGACCCTTCGCAGCTTCCAATTTCGGCAATTTGCTAATGAGTTCAAAATTTACGTGCCCAAGCCTTTGATGTCATAAATCAATGTTATTATCGTGAGTGACTGATTTACAAGTGGCTATGACTTGCAACATGTAGCAATTGTCGGCTGATCGCTTGCCGCTCATAAGACATTCTCCTTGTTCGATTAGTACCCTGCATTCATCACTTGTAAATTTAACTAACAAACCATCATCACAAAGTTGGCTTATACTTACTAAATTTGCTTTTAGTCCATCGACATGGAGCACATTCTTGAGAGGAGGCACTCCATCCACACATAATGTTCCTCTACCGATCATCGTAGCCTTCTTTCCACCTTTGAAGGTCACATGACCATCCATACAACTCTGATAATCAGTTAAGTAATTCTTTTCCCCTGTCATGTGGCGTGAACATCCATTATCAAAGTACCAACCATGTTGCAAAGTTGCCTTCATTGATGTAAGAACCACGAGAGCTTGCAATTCACTCTTTTTTTCCCAAGTAGATTTGGTACTGAGAGCTGATGTTGAAATTTTTGTGAAGGGCGTAGAAATTTTCGGCTTTGGCTTCTTTGAAACAACGTCTGCAATAACTGATAACATCTTAGCCTTATATGCTCAATAACTCCGTAAAAATGACACGTGGGTACAAATCTTTGATTCTTTCTCGATGTTTCTTCTTCTCGGACAGATATGGACATATCATTTTTCTCCACGTTCACTTTAAAGCACTCACCTTTATAGTCGATGCCTTGAAAATCCCCTTTAACCTTACCAATTTCTATTAACTTTTTCTAGTTTTTCTGTGCCTTCATTTAACATTCTCAATCCCTTTTCAATTCTTCAAACCTCACAGCTAACATATGTAGTTTTGACGCTATCATAGATTTGGACCCTTCATAAATAGCCTGCAAAGCATCCCACGCTTCTTTAGCCGATTCACATCCTGATATCATTGAGAAGCTTCCCTCATCAACAGCATTGAATATCGCATGCATTGCTTATGAGTTCCCAAGTGCACTTTCTTCTTCGGCTCTTGTCCATTCAGTTTGATCTTTTTGAATTGCCTCTCTTTTATCATCAGTAATCATTGGATGCGTCCACCAATGTACTACCAAATTCCAAGCTTTTGTACCCTGAGCTTGGATGAAGACTTTCATCTGTGATTTCCACGCAAGATAGTTAGATCAATCCAATAGTGGTGGTCTGGTGATTGATGCACCCTCTTTAGTAACCATGTTCGCGAAACTAGGATCTGTACCAACTTGCTACCAAGTTCAAAATCGATGACCTTGCTCTAATACCAATTGAAACACTGAAGGGGGTAGTAGTTTTGTAAACTTTCCAATTCATGGACGTCACTAGCACAAGAAAAAAATAAAAGCAATAAAAAACGAAATAATAAAAGCACCAGAAATTTGGTAATGCAGTTCGGCACACCTTGCCTATGTCTGCAAGGCCCTTACCCAGCTTAGTACTTTCAAGAAAGTGCAATAGATTTACACAAGGTCACACTGAAGCAACACCACTCAATCCTTGTAACTATCTTTCAACCTCACTTCCCGTGAAAGTTTTTCACACCTAATAACACGACCAACTTGCGTTAACCTCGTCAGAGGATTTTTCTAAACTACTATTAGTTAAAAGAAAATTAATAAAAATAACTCAAGTAATCAACCAACTAATAACAGAACAATGATATAGTTGAGATAAAATAAGGACTTCCCTATAGTTTCAGCTTCCTGAAATACATCTGAATAACTATCCACCAGTTGAACTAATTCACGCTAACTTCATAACCAGATCTTCAAACAATATGCTAATCCAACGAAGCAAGAATCTCAAAGTTCTTCATTCACACACATTGTCCAGCTTCAACAACTCCAATTAAACAATATGGGACACTACACAGACCATGTATATTTCACGCACAATCCCAGAAGAACAACTATTGGAAATAAGAAGTGAACCACGATTTATATCAACCCAAAGCACACGCTACAATCAGCTGTGTTTTTTTAGTATATATTTAACGCCCACTGCACAGTTGATACCACCCACACACAAGATTCACTTCTGCTGTATGATAAAGACATACACGACTCTAACTAGCAAAAGCCCTTGACCCACATGCAAAACAAATTCCCTTATTCTGCTATCCACAAAATCCACGCAAAACAACTTCCCTTTATCTTCAATCCAAAAAATCCAACAGTATACAATTAAATTACCAACATGATAATAGACTTCAATATTGTGTAGGATTCTTTCACAACTACAAGTGTAACAACACATATTTTAAATCACATTCCAATTAATATCTTATATGTCCAATTAATAAATAAGATGCCAAAACTAAATAAAAAGATATATACAACATATCTTAACAAATAAAATTAATATCAATAAGAATAATAGTATGTAACATGCATAAGATGGTTTGAATGTAACATATAGGAGTTGAAAATCTGGAAAAGTGAAAGAAGAATTCTCGGAGTATGTTAGCTATAACTTTTCCACTAGACATGCATCTGTATTTTATCAATATCTTGATCTGTAGACATCAAAAAGGGATGATTTTTAGTTTAGATTAAACTAGATACATATGGCTATGTTTTTTATGATGAAATAGAATTTGAAATCTATCTTTAAGAGTTTCAAATTTTGGCTTGAAGTTGAGTACAGTGTGCTGTCGCGATTTGAGAACATCTTGTAGTATTTTGAGCATAACTTGCAGAATACTGAACCAAATTATGTGAACTTGGTGTCATTAGAAACTTAAGACATATTGAAACATTTGTTTAGAAGAATGTATTGCCTAAATACCTTATTTTCTTTGTCAAAATGGCCATGAAAAATTGATCCAAAAAATTGTTTTGAGAAATGAATAAGGGATCATCAGGTAGTACACGATCGTGTACAAGCACGATCATGACAGAGAGGAAACATCGGGAAGTTGCACGATCGTGCACAATCGTGCACAAGCACGATTGTGACAAAGAGGAAACATCAAGGAGTTGCAAGATCGTGCACAAGCATGATCATGACAAAAAGGAAACATTGGGGAGTTGCACAATCGTGCACAAGCATGATCGTGCACTACCTGATGATCCCATTTCTCAAAATAGTTTTTGGGTCAATTGTTCATGGCTATTTTGACAAATAAAATGAGTTATTTAGGCAATATATTATTCTAAACAAATGTTCCATTATATCTTAAGTTTCTAATGACACTAATTTCATGCAGTTTGGTTTAGTATTCTACAAGTTATACTCAAAATACTATAAGATGTTCTCAAACCGCAACAGCACACTATATTCAACTTCAAGTCAAAATTTGAAACTCTTAAAGACAGAATTCAAATTCAATTTCTTCACGAAAAATATTTCCATATGTCTCTAGTTTAATATAAACTTAAAATCATCCCATTTAGATGTCTATAGATCAAGATATGGCTAAAATATAGATGCATGTCTAGTAGAAACGTTACAGCTAACATACTCCAAAAATTCTTCTTTCACTTTTCCAGATTTTCAACTCCTATATGTTACATTCAGATCATAGTTCATCAACTCTACATCATTTCATCTTCATTCTCACCTTAATTTCAGATCAATATCATTCATAAACAACTCATTAACTTTGGTTGATCATAAACACAAAAACAAAACATCAACGTATACATACATTCATCAAATTTCTGCACACATTCTCTCCACTATGATTATCATTTCACCTTCAAACTATCATCATATATGTTTGTAAGTCACCACCATACATGATTACTTAATTAGTCACCTCGTGCATGGCTAGTCACGGGGTGACTTAATTAGGCACCTCGTGTGTGGCTAGTGACTAATTATACTGCTATGTGTGAACCCCCGTGTGTTCATCTAATATCCCTTTACATATATACTACTATATATATCCCTTTATATATATAGACCGTGTGTTCAAGGTCTGGGAATAATTAAACCCGAGAATAACTATTCTAACTCTCTTTTTCTAACCAAACACAAGAATAGGTAATTGTCAGGAATACACTAGGAATAGAATACTTATTCCATTGAACCAAACATACTGTAAGTTCCTTTTGATTCAAAACAACTCAATCAATAGTTTAAAACAACATAAATGAGAACGAAAAGTAGCCAAGAACCAAGGGGAGAATGGTCATTGCCAAACAGCTAGTTCAACTGTTTGGTCCAAAACGCTCCACATCTAAAGCTTTTCACAAAACAGCTGGTTGGGTTAAATCAGCCAACCCAACCAACTCATAACCAAACAACAAAACAATTTTTTTAATATAGTCAAACCTCTAATTTGGGTCAATTAGCTGAAAAACAGCTTATCAACTGTTTACCAAACGATTATCTTTAAGGAAATTCTATAATTAATTTTGTAATACATTTTTTCAAAGCATGCTTTGAGTTTGCTTGGCATTTTTTGTCCTATTCGATTCAACTTGGCCTGAAATTAATAAATTTGGGCCTAATTTGATTGCTCTTTGAATTGAGTTTGATATTTTCTTTTTATTTCTGGCCTTTGAGTCATATTTGAGCTGAGGCCTAAGTCCAAATGTTCTTTAACAAAATTGTGTCACTTTGTCAATTTTAAATTAAATCAAATACTTTATTTGAAATAGAAAGGGAAAATTCGGGCTTGGCCCAAATCCGATCAAGTTTTGGGCCATTCAAGACCCAATAAAGTTTGGACCCAAATTGCGAATTTCTAAGTTGTTCAACCTATAAATATTTTCATGTTTGGATCAGTTCATTATCTGAATAAGTAGGCTAGATTTTTCCGTTCCAAAACATATTTGGTCCAACTTGTATATCTTTCAATTTTGGTGGTAGTTCAAAGTTTGATCAGATTAAGACTAAAACGATATCATTTTAACAAATGTAACTAAACTGACATCGTTTTCTAAGTTGAACCGATCAATTCATCAAATTTGAACCAATCCAAAATACAATTTATTCAAACTGATGTCGGACCAATTTTGTCATCTCTAATATTTATAATCTATGTTGTCTAGTAAAGACATTCCTTAGATGACATTGGACGAGTATTATCACAAGTGTTGACAGAATGAAGAACTATTTTGCTAGAGAATCCAATTGAGAGGTATATCTTTTATTTCTTTTAAGCGGGTCATGAATCATAAGAAACACTAGGCATTTTTAATGCCAAGAAGTCGATGTTAAGAACTTATCAAGCTTCAAGTGCACACCTAGTCAACGCGAACAAATGATTAAGAAAGCTCCTAAAGCTTTGTTACTGCATATTCACTACGCTTCTGTGAAACTTTATCAGCTAAGTTGGTCACAAGCTCGCTTGAAGGTGACTAATGAGTGACTTGGAAAGTCTTGACCCTAAGGCCGATGCTTAAATTTGGAGAAATCAGGTCTCCTACGTTCCATATATGCACTTCTTCCTTCGTTTCCTTCCTCAGTTCCATAGAATATGAGTGTAGCGTTCCCACCAAGTTCCTGCACAACAAGAACAGTTTATGCACTTACAAAAACAGATGCCGATGTTGATTATTGGATCATACTTTTTCTCGAAATGACTTTATGAGAATCTTTCTGTAGCATGGGACAGTAACAATATGAAAATTTTTGTGTTTCAAGTAGACAATCATAGAGATGCAAAAACTGCAGCCTGTTTTTGATATGTTGCATGGAAGTACCTGCAGTCCAGCATGACCATCGTCGACTGCATTAAGGACGGGATTCTCTGTCCGATATCATGGTGTCTTATTCTGTTTCATGAATCTTAGCTATTCATTTATGCAGGTTCCACATTTATTTACGTGGACTCACGCGAAATTCACATAAATGAATGACTGAAATTTATAAGACAAAATAAGACACTATAATATTAGACAGAAAATCCAGACTCAATTTATTCTCCCTTAAATCTAATTTTGCTCCTTGAAGGAGTTAGTAATCATAAAATTAAAGTGAGAGTGAGAGTATGACTAAATTGTCTCTTTATCTACAAAATCCCAAAAAAAAAAAAAAAGAAAGGGAGAAAGAAGATTGCATATGATTTACGCCCCACTAACAATAACTTGGAAGCCACGTTAGAAACGAAATTATACAATTCAGTCTATGCAGGTTTCTCGAAGAAAAAACCATGCGGTCCCAACGCACCATGGAGGAGTTATGCGACTTTAGACCGAGAAGAGGGCACGCCATTGCAATAGGCCACTGTTACCGCTATACATACCACAAAAGTCGTTGTCAACCAATTGGTCGTTGTAAGGTCTCCCTCGGTAAGCTTTAAATCGTAAATAAAAAAATTAAATCAGTCAATTATTTGATTTAATTTTTAATTTTAATATCGATAAGTTTAAAATTATAAGTAAAAGTTTTGAACAAATAATTTTTTAATTTAATTTTTAATTTTTAATTACACGACCAATTGTCCCTCATCGAAAACGACTTTGTGGTATGTATAGCGATAACAGTGGCCTATTGCAATGGCGTGCCCTGTTCTCGGTCTAAAGTCCCAATACAAGCTGATCGACCCGTGACAACAAGCAATCGTCATGTGAATTGGGATGAGTCGCATGACGTGTCCGGCACGAAGAATCTCTCATTGTCGTCAGAGGAAAGGACGCTGAGTCCAGTTTTGTTCTTCTTACGTATTTATTTATTTTTCTAGCTTGAACCGGTCGGTTGTTTTGGAATGTACGTGGTCGAGTCGGTCGTAATGGGTCTGGGCCCAGTCATAACGACCCGTGTGCCGATCGGTCCACTCGTCAAAGATGCCAAAACCAAGCCCGTCCCATGATCTCCGAAGCCCATCAGCAGTCATCAGC
>JAOTBA010044310.1:0-13967 GCA_025629845.1 Erythroxylum squamatum
TATTATGGTCGGTATGATGAAACTGGAAGGAACCCTGGCCCTTTTGCTAGATACTTGCAGGATTGTGGAATTGAGGCACAATATACCATGCCTGGCACTCCTCAACAAAATGGGATTGCAGAGAGACGAAATTGTACTCCCATAGAGATGGTTAGGTGCATGCTTAGTCACTCCACCTTACCAGAGTTCTTGTGGGGAGATGCTTTGAGGACTGCTGTTTATGTTCTTAATCATATGCCTAGTAAATCTGTACCAAAGACTCCTTTTTGAGCTTATATCAGGAAAGAAGCCCAATTTGAAGCATTTTCGTGTTTGGGGTTGTAAGGCTAAGGTAAGGACTTATAATCCTCAACTGAAGAAGCTTGATCCTAGAACTATTTTAGGTTATTTTATTCGTTATTATATTGGCTCAAAAGGTTCAAGGTTCTATTGTCCCAATCACACTACTAAAGTCATTGAATCAGATCGGGCTATCTATTTTGAAGGGGGCATGGAACATAATGAAAGACATAAGTCTCGTATTGTTGATTTCAAAGAGGATCGTGTTGTTGTTTCTACACCTATTGTTTTTCATCATGAGAAAATTCAGACTCCTCTGATTCATAATGATGTTGTTGATCCAAGAAATGATGTTGATATTCCTCAATAAGTTGGCAATGATACTCAAGTCCCAGATGTGGTCATTTTGATACAAAGTAATATGTTTATTAGAGAGAAGGTTAAAAAGTTTCAGACCCGTTTAAAGCATATACCCACCGATCTTATGGTGACAGATCCTCTAACCAAAGGCTTGACTGTTAAGGCTTTCATGAATCATGTAACCCGTATGGGTCTATTTAGATCTTTTGATGCCTTAGATTAGTGGGAGTCTATCTTTTAGGTTAATTTTGATAGCAACATTGTATTTGACTATTTTGTTATTTAGTTTAGAGAATTTTGCTTATAATTGTTGCTATTATTGTTATTGTCATATACTTTATTAATATACTGCGCAGATACATTTAAATGTTTGAATATATATGGCATTTTATTGGAGACATTTTGTACCAGTCACATTTTGTTGTTCTGAGATATTTTGTTAAATCTCAGTTGGCATTTTGGGTGGATGCTTAGGCTATTTTGTTTGGACTTGCACAAATGGATCACCATTTTGTATGCATTTCCTTATGAGACATTTTGTTTAGGTCATTGAGGTATGGGTATTACATATATGTTATCAGTACTCCTATTGGGTCTGATTTCTATATTGTTGAGGCACTTGTAACCTGATTTTGGACTTATGATTGAGAGATTATTGGCTCTGCTTTGACATCTTATTATGGCCACATATTGTTATAATAATTTGAGGATTTGTTTCTGTTGTTCATTGATGTTGGTTATGCTGTCCAAGTGGGAGAATGATAGAATTTTATCATAATTTTGTGGACTAGCATAATAAACATAATTTTGTACAAACCCCAATTAATTAGATGTCAATGGTACTTCTCTCACATGTGTCATTGTGCCTGTGTTCATGGACTTGCTATGATGGGTAGGCTTGGCTCATGCTTTACAGTGCACAGAAGGCCCTATTGCTAGCCAACCTTAAATACAATTGCCCCATTGAGAACTGTACGAGTTTCTAATCAGGGTTTGGAATAGCAGTAGTTAATCCTCTACATCTCTGTTGCTCCACTTAACAAAAAACATCAATGGACTCAATGTTTCCTCAATTTCTAGGTATTCGTCCATTCAATTATTAAATCTAGCATGTTGCAATTATATGGTTCATTAATTGTATTGGTTAATTACAAAATTAATCTGCAATTTAGTGTTGATTTTTCTTCAAATAGTTGCTAGTGTCAAAGGTATGTCAGGTACCCAACTCGTGTTACAAAATTCAATGATGCATAGAAATAAAATTTCACTATCCTTAAATATTTATAGAAATAGAAATCCATAAACTTTTTATATATAATCCTAGTTTATAGATACTTTGCTAATAATGAAACATTAGAATGATTGATTGTCATAAATGATAAGATATAGTATTTGTACAAAAATAAGACATAGAAACTCATACCATTACCAAAGGGTATAAAGCTAATGGAATGCAATAGGTCTTTAAGAAGAAAGAAGATATTACTATAGGTAAGCCAACAAGGTCCAAGGCAGGATAATGGCAAATGATTTTTCATATAAGAAAGGAATTGATTACTATGAGATCTTCTCATTAGTTGTAAAGTATAAGACTATTGTATTAGAGTATCACATATTGACTAAGCATGAAAATATTAAAGGGTTTATAAGTGGTAAGAGCCAACTATCTAAATGACTAGTTCTAGTTATTTTGGAAATAGTTGACCCAAGCTCAATTATAATATATTGCAGTTTTTTAGCTTTGATAAGCCACTCGATTTGGAGTTAGAGCAACTTGACGTGAAAGTTGCTCTTGAACATATAAAAGAACCTATTTATATTTCATGACCAAAGGCTTTTCTTAACTCAAAGAAGAAGAACTATGTGCGTTTGTTGAATAAATATTATTTATATGGGATGAAACAATCACTGAAGTAGTGGTTCAAGAGGGTAGGTTGATGCATTTATGTTATCTTATGATTTTGTAAGTAATTAGCTTGATAAATGCATTTACTCTGGGAGGTGTTAGATGGGTCATATAGATATTTATTATTATACATTGATGACATGTTAATTATAACTAATAATAAGGCATAAATTAATAATATGAGAAGCTTGATGAGCAGTAAGTTTGAGATGAAGAATTAAGGCATACTCAAGAAAATTTTAGGCATAAAATTTTGGAGGATAGAAAAACAAGCTCGCAAAAAAAGTATATTGTATTTGTCGCAAAAAAAGTATGTTGAAAAGCTATGATAGTTTTTTTTAATAGATCAATTAAAGCTAGTTTGCACTCTTTTGAAAATAACTTCTAAACGTGATATTGATGCTTTAGCTAGTTCAAACGCAAAGAAATATTACAAGAAGCAAGTTGCTTACTCAAGTACCGTTATGAGTTTGATGTATATTATGATATGCACATGATCAGATTTAACCCATGGTATTAGTGTTATAAGCAGGTTTACAAGTAATCCTAGGAAAGGTCATGGGGAGCTGTTAAGTAGATTATGTGATACTTGAAAGATACGAATAATACTTACTTGGTTTATGGTTTTGGTGATTCAATTAGTGGTATTGTTGGCTATAATAATTCTAATTATGATAGCAATATCTTTAGAAGAAAATACTTGACATGTTACATTTTTACCCTCTTTGAAGCCGAACATATGACATTGATGAAAGGGTTAAATAATGTATATAGTTGTATGCTTTTATTGATAATTTGGGTATGAATATGCAAAAATATATTATTTCCTATAATATTCAGAGTCCATTAAGTTTACCTAAAAGGTATGTCTATCATAAAAAGTCAAAACATGTTGATATCAGGCTAAACTTCATTCGAGATATAATTGAGAGGATGTTTTCCATATAGAAAATAACTACAGTCAATATTATAATAAATATGTTAACAAAGTTGCTACCTCCATCAAAGTTCAAGCATAGTAAGACTTTGTGAATGTTTTCATAGCTTAAAGTCCTTATAAGCATGTATTGTAGGAGCGATTATTGGTTTGATGTTAAAAAATTCAAGTCAAGGTGAATAATTATGAGATATGCCTTGAATTTAATGTGGGGAGTGAAATCACGTAAGCAAACTAGCATTGGAGAAAGATATGGGACCATTTAGACTCGCACGGGTCAGACGATTATGAAGTAAAAAAATAAATCGATGCTAATATCAAAAGTATATGAAGCACTAGGCTCGTGACACAAAATTTGACAGCATGTGAAAAATATAAAAGAATTCTGGTGAGAAACATTTTGGTATGCGAAATAAGATAAACAAGTGCCAAGGCTTGAGAGCAATTTCATATGATAGTTGGTCATGTCGAGAGAATAAGCAAAAGAAGAGAAGGAATGAATATTCTAGGCGAGGAAAGAAGAAAGAGAATAAGAAATTTAGCTGTGTTTTGTGATTGACCAAATGAACCCTTAAGAAAAGATTATCCCAAATATTCAAGTAACAAGCATGTTGTACATACTTAATTACCAGCTGCTCTACTTACACCCTTATGGCCATGTACTAGTACATATAAACGTGATTATTGTACTTGTACCCCCCATCTTCTGTCTAGTGAAGGGAAAGATTGTGGATTTGTCTTATAAGACTTGTAGATATACACACTTACCAAGTCTCCTTTTGTTTTTTTATATACCACATAAGCGACATCTAATAAAAAGAAATATGTACATTAATTGAAAAGGAATATATATAGTTGAATTTTGGTCCTTCCCCACACAAAATTGCTCCATAATTATTCTAATTCCACCCAACTCTAATCCTCAATCAATAGTTTCGAGTGACTTCCAAAAGTGATTTTAAGAAATCTCATTGTGCGAGCAATTGAGATGTGAGATTCCGGCGAGTGAGCTTTCCTAAAGGTGGAGATTTGTCCACTTCTCAGCTATGGCTTCTTCTTCTTCTTCCCCGGTCTCTTGTTCTTCTCAGCCCCTTGCCCATTCTTCATCTTCGATTCCTGAAAGCCCTAACCAGCATTCCCAAAAATGTATCCCACCCCCTTCTGAAAACTCGAACCCTAATACCCCCATTCCCGACCCTTCTCCTCGTCCTCTCCAAAATCCCACCCTTCCCCTCTCGATTCACTCCCCACCCAAAAGTATCCCTTTGTCCACTCTCGATACTGCCCTTCCTCCTCCTCCTCCTTTGAAGCCCAGTTCTCCAGTACCGACTAGGTCCTAGAAGTCAGTTGTGGAAGCCAGCACTGGGGCCCTCTCAGAGACTCAGGAACTTTCCTTCTTCCCCCCTAAGATTAAGGAGAATCAGGTTTATGTTATTCCTCCGAGGGAGCTTGCGCAGAGAGGCGCTTCAAAATTTCGTATTGCGTTGGACGGTTTTTTTCTGGGCAAGCGCCTACCTTTCCGATGGTGCAACGTGCCCTAGCGAGATCTTGGGCTGACTTGGGGCTTCAGGAGATCTTGATTACCAGCTCAAATAATTTACTATTTCGGTTTGCATCTGAGCAGGGCATGAAATCAGTGGTTGAACGAGGTTCGTGACATATTCAAGGTAAGCCTCTGTTTCTTTGGCAATGGAATTTGAATGGTGGAGACAAGGCAGAAATTCTCAAGGCATCGGTGTGGGCTCGTTTCTATAATATGCCAGTTGAATACTGGAATACTGAAGGCCTGGGCAGGATTGCAAGTGCGGTGGGGCTCCCTCTGCTTATGGACACTCTAACGGCAAGAATGTACAGGATTAGCTACGCCAGATTATGCGTTGAAATGGAGCTGAAGACGCAATGGCCATCATCATTCCAATTGGCTACGTATGGAGAGGAGGGGCAGCTCTCCTTTAAGGAAGTTTCTATTGAGTACGAATGGCAGCCTCCAGCAAGTGAGCAACGTAAGGTTTGGGAGCCGATAGGACGGAAGTTTAAAACTGGTCTCTATCATGAACTTGAGCAGAGTCAGGATTCTGGGTCAGCAGTACCTGTGGAGAAGGATTCAGTGGAAGGTCCACTCCAACAGGTCAGTGTTGTGGACAAGCAGGATACAGAGGATAATGTGGTTATTAAGGCAATGCATCTTCCTCCCATTGTGTCAGCAGTACCTGAGGAGAAGGATTCAGTGGTAGGTCCACTCCAATAGGTCAGTGTTGTGGACAAGCAGGATACAGAGGACAATGTGGTTAGTAATGCAATGCATCTTCCTACGAGTGACCTATCTATCCATTCTTATGAAGATCTCTGTGGAGACAGTGGGGAGCCATCAACCCTGGTAGAGAATCCGACAGGTATACCTCCCTCTCCTTCTAAATTGAGACCTGCTAATTCTGGGGCTGTGGGTTGGGTAGAGGGGGACTGTTATGTAAGAAGGACTAGGAAAGCTAGGAAAAAGTTGAAGTAGTAGGTTTGTGGCATAGCTAGTTTTGTGGAATGGAATTAGTGTTTTGGAATGTGCGGGGTCTTAACCACCCCAATAAGCAGTTTGCTATTCGAGCATGGCTTAGAAAATCCTCTGCTTCTTTTGTCTGTTTAGTTGAAACAAGAATTAGATCTCTTGATTTTTTGCAAAGTGTCTGTTCTTCCTTATTTCCTAGATGGGACACCTTTAGCAACTTAGATCAATCCCCAAATGTCAAGATTTTGTTAGCCTGGAACCCAGAACTCCTAGTGTGCTCAATCCTATGTTAATCGGATCAGTTTGTTCATGTGGAAATTCACCCTAGACATAGCTCAGATCCTTTCCTTCTCTCTTGTGTATATGGAGCTAATAATCCGACCCTTAGGCAGAACCTTTGGAGAGACCTATCTAATATCTCCCTGTCAGTTGGTTCCCATCCATGGATGCTAGCAGGAGACTTCAATGCAATTCTCCATCCCCAGGAATCTTCCCCCCCCCCCCTAGCCTGAATGTTTTGAGTAGTCACAATGACTTTAGGTAGTTTGTTGGAGTTTGTGGGCTTTATGACTTAAATTCAAGTGGTCCCCGGTTTATATGGTCCAATAAACAGTTAGGAAACTCCTTCATAGCCCGGAAGCTTGACAGAACTCTCAACAACTCCTCTTGGAGCCTTCAGTTCCCTTCCTCCCATTGTGTCATTCATAACCCTCAAATTTCTGATCACTCTCCTTTAGTGGTGAAGTCGGTTGGTTCTCAGCTCAAACATGCTTCCCCCTTTAGATTCTTTAATTTCTTAGCTGATCAGCCCAATTTCCTGCAGACTGTTGCAGAAGCTTGGGCCTTCCCGTTATAGGTACTCCTTTGTTTAGGGTTGTTACTAAGCTTAAGAAAGTCAAGCAAGCGCTAAAACTTATGAATTCGAGTCAGATAGGGGATATTAATGCTAGAGTTGAGAATTGTCAAGCTAATTTGAATTCCATTCAGGACCTATTGAAGGTTTCTCCTAGTTCTTCTCTTCTGCTAGCTAGGGAGTCAGAGGCCATTAGAGATCTTTATAGATCTCTAGAGGACTAGGAATCGTTTTATAGACAATCCTCAAGAATTAAATGGCTCAAGGAAGGTGATCGCAATACTAAGTCCTTTCACAATTCTCTCCTTGTCCATAGAAACCGTAACTCCATACATTCTCTTAAGGTGAGTCCTGGCAACTGGGTTATAGGTCTTACTGAAATCCAATCTCACTTTCTTGCTTATTTTAAAGGCTCTATTGGTAATGAGAAGAATCTCCAGTCCTCCAAGGAGTTTGTAGCTCAACTCTTTCCTCATCCCCTTGCGGATGCTCCTTCTCAAGCTCTAATTGCAGATGTTTTACCACTAGAGATTCGAGAAGCCTTCCATTCCCTTAATCCTAATAAGGCTCCTGGTCCTGATGGCTTCAATGGACACTTCTATAGAAAGGCCTGTCCCATTACCGGGGAAAATGTTACTGAAGCTATCCAAAAAATTTTCAACCATGGCAAACTCCTCAAAGAGCTAAACTCTACTTTCATTTCCCTTATTCCTAAATCTGCTCATCCTTCCATTGTCCAAGACTTTAGACGTATTTCCTGTTGCAATATGCTTTACAAGATAATTGCAAAAATTTTAGCTAATAGGCTCAGCCACATCCTTCCACTTATAGTAAGCCCTTGCCAAAGTGCTTTTATCAAGAATCGCCGAATAGGGGATAATATTCTTTTAGCACAAGAAATCTTCAAGAACTATCACATATCCAAATCTCACAAGCGTTGCGCTTTCAAAGTGGATCTCCAAAAGGCCTATGACTGTATTCATTGGGTTAGAGAATGTATCTCAACCCCCTCTTATTCCATTTTGGTCAATGGGTCTCCTACTCAATTTTTCAAAGGAAAATTAGGATTAAGACAGGAGGATCCTTTATCCCCTTTCCTTTTCATTATCTGTATGGAAGTGTTTTCTAGGAATTTAAGAATTAATACAGACAACTCTCCTCAGTTCAAATATCACTGGAGATGTCAGGGCCTTAAGCTTAACCATCTTCTCTTTGCGGATGATCTTTTAATGTTCAGTCATGGGGATTTGATTTCAGCTCAGCTTTGCTTGACTCATTGCGTACCTTCTCTATGTATTCAGGCATGGAAATGAATACTTCTAAAAGTCAGTTTTACTGATCTCCGGATGTCAGTCATCTGAGCCATAGGTTGCAACTAGTGTTGGGACTACAGCAAGGATCTCTCCCTTTTAGGTATCTTGGTATTCCTCTCATTACAGGTCGTCTTTCTCGGAGGGATTGTGCATCTCTTATTGACAGAATAGATAATAGGATCAATTGTTGGACTCATAAGAGTCTTTTTTATGCGGGTAGACTTCAATTGGTTATCTCAGTACTCTCTTCCTTTCATGTCTACTGGTCCTCTCATCTTATTCTTTCCTCTTCTATCCTTAAGGACATTGAGGCTAAGCTTAGGAATTTTTTGTGGGCAGGAAAGGTAGTTTCTAATTCTCAGGCTAGGGTGAAGTGGAGTGACATCTGTCTTCCAAAAAAGGAAGAGGCCTAGGAGCTAAACACTTGACTACTTGGAATCAAGTACTGTTAGGAAAAAGGATTTGGTATTTGTTTGAAGATAGGGAAGCTCTTTGGGTGAAGTGGGTTCATACAATAATATTGCGTCGGCATAATTTTTGGAGTGCTCAGCCTACCTATAATAGTTCTTGGAGTTGGAGGAAGATTTTATCAGTCCGGGATAAGTTGTGTCATCAATTTAGATTTAGGATTGGAAACGGTATGTCTACTCTTTTCTGGCAAGATCCTTGGCACCCGCGTGGCATTCTACAGACCTTGTCTACACCGAGGGAGATTAATGGCTCAGAGCTCCCACTCACCGCCCATGTTTCAGAAGTGATCTGTAATGGTACCTGGTGCTAGAGTGAGGTATCCCTGGACCTTCTTAGTCATCTGGCCCCTCCATCTTATTCCCCCAATACTTCCTTACCAGATTGTCTGGAATGGTTAGCTAGCCCTACAAAGCATTTTACCAATGTGTCAGCCTACCAATTCTTAAGTCCTCCTTTATCGGTTGTCCCTTGGTACAAATTGGTTTGGGCCAAATATAGTAAACCTCGATGCTCCTTTACTTTATGGCTTGCTTTCCTGCAGAATCTTCCAACCTGGGATAATCTTACTTTCCTCTACATTCCTAACCACTGTTCTCTGTGCCTTTCAGCTAATGAATCCATAGATTACTTATTTTTTGAATGCCCTTTTTCTAAAGAAATTTGGGACCACTGTCTTTCCCATTTTAACTTGCCCAGTTTCAACCTCTCTACCTTTTCAACTATTCTTCCCTGGTTCTTAACTATTCCCAGATCTAGAGCTTCAGTCATCACTCTCTTCCCTTTACTGCTCTCCACCACTGTTTACCACATATGGACCGAACGTAATGCCAGAACCTTCAAGAATGAAGCCTCGGCTGAGGAGCGCGTGCTTGCAGGAGTTATCTCCCATGTTAGGGAACTGCTCAACCTATACACCGAGAGGAGGTAACTTGATTATCACTTTCTTTATTTTATAGGGTTTTTGCTCAGTCTTATCCAGGTCACTACTTTCAAGGTTTTCTTCAGCATGTCCCTGCTTGCCATGCTTACCCTTGGAGGTGCAGCGCAGTTCCTTCTAGGTGGCAGTATTCATCTTGGCCTTTCCGGGACCATGGCTAAGCAGTTCATTTATTTCAGTTTTCGCCTACGCTTGCTAGCTACGGGTTGGAATGTTTTAGTTAGGCTTTCTCCTTGGACTTTGTATGCTTGGGTTTTCGCTATGTTTCTTGGTGTTATTATTGTTACTGTTGAGTGGGTTTTGGGTTGCTTCTTCCCTTGCTGCAGTGTTCCCTAGATTATTTTTGGTTGCCCTCAGGCTAGGCTGGATGAGCTTTATGCGGCTTCGTCCGTGAACTTTTCTGTATATATTTTGTTTATTTATTTATTTTTTTCTGATTTATCAAAAAAAACAAGAGGTTTAAGATTTAAAAAGTTTAACTGGTATTAAATCGTCCTAAAATCGACTAAAGATTGATTAAAATTAATAATTTAAAATATGATTGAGAGAGATTGTCCTTGCTTATCGAAGAATTTGACATTTAATTACAAAAATATATTGTTAAATAAAAATTAATTGATTTATTTTTTTATAAGATTTTATTAATTTACTAAAATTAACCGGTCAACTAATAAACTAATAATTTTTTTAATAACAAGAGTTGTTAAAGTAAATCAAACTGAAAAGTAAAAAATTAAACTAAAAAATTAAACGATTTAAAATTTTTACAATTGAATCAATTGAATGGGTTAAAATTTTTGAACTATCGGACATGATTAGTATTGTAGTAACCGGAGAAAACTATTGACGTGTAAGAGACAAAAAGGTGCAGCACTAGCAAATATGAAATGCAGCTCACATAAATTTTTTTCTTTTAAATGATTGAACATATAAATGTTACGGACTCTCATATGATTGAACATATAAATGTTAGGGAGTCTGATATGATTGAACATATCAGGACAAATTTGCAGTTCTTTTTTTAGCAGAAAGTGATTATAGAGTGAAGGTCTATTGGTGTAGGTGGCCTCCTCCTCCACTTTTAGACTTTCTCTAGTGTACATATAAAACTAAAAAACACTCGTATTCGAGTGAGTAAATCGCATCCACAGATTTACAAAGCATTCCACTGTGAAATATTCTTCTTTCCCACCAATCCCACCAATGTCTATAAATTCCCAACGAGTGCTCATCAATATTCCATAACACACACCATCGTTTCTGTTAGCTTAAACACTCCTCTCCTGAAGTTGGCTAACCTTTTGCTTGACTTCAGACAGAATCTTAGTCCTCAAGAGTTACACATAAAATGGGAGTTCTTCGCTTAGCAGTAGGAGTCATGGGTACTTCCTTATTTTGCCTCTCTTTTTTTTTTTTCCCCTTCTTCGATTTGTTTAACCTAACTTAACACATATCAACTCTGAATTGTTTCAGGGAATGCAGGTACTTTGGCCCTCTACGCTGCACCAATGTAATGTTCAGAATCCTGACATTATTATGACACATTCTAATGATGATTATGCACTGTTTTTTACTTGTCACTTGTTGGTTGCAGAATAACATTCACGAGGGTCATAAGAAAGAAGAACACAGAGGAGTTTTCTTGTATTCCATACATCATTTCACTGTTAGCCTGCCTTATTTACGCTTTTTATGGAACTCCTGTGGTGAGCTACGGATGGGAAAACTTGCCTGTGGTCACAATCGATTGTCTAGGGTCACTTCTAGAGTCATCCTTCATCATCATATACATATGTTTTGCTCCAGTAAGAGAGAAGGCAAGCTAGCTAACCTCCTTAAAATCCATCAATCTGAATTTAATTAGCTTCTTGTAGCTAATTACTTGTCCTCGTACATGCAGGTGAAAGTTGCAGCATTAAGCATACTTATGATCCTGTTCTTCGCTTTGGTTGTCCTATTCTCCATATTTGCATGCCATGATCGCCACCAACGCAAGCTTTTTGTTGGGTGCATCGGAGTGGCGGCGGCTGTAGTAATGTATGGCTCTCCGTTAGTGGCGATGGTGAGTAACTGATCTTCCCATGAAGCTCGCGTTTTGTAGTCCGATTTAGTAAACGTCTGCTTCGTTAGCTTTCATCAAAGATCAAGGAACTTTAACAAACTAGAGCTCAACGTTAAAGAGTCTCATGATAGTGTCCACTTGCTAAGTTTACGTTAAAGATTCTCAAGTGGACCAAACCCGCTTTTCCAGTATCGGGAAAGCTTTGATATATATATAGATCATGAGTCCGTCCAAAGCTTAAATCCAATAGAGGGTTATCCTTTTTTTTCCCCCCTTTCCTTCTATGAATCACTAAAGTCTCATTAGAAAAATTAAATTTCTATGTGCTTTATAAAATTTATATTATATTTCATTTATATCACATACATTGAAAGATATAGTATTCCAATTAAATATGAGAGAATATTTTTATTTCATTCGAAGTAATTTTGTATTTTTTTAATAATTGCGTGCAAGTTGATTAGGGCATTAAAAAATTTTAAGATAAAAGTTATAAATTACTCTAATAGCTTTATCTCAAAATATTTTGATATTTACTAAATTTTAACTGAATTATTTTAAGAGAATAATCATTAAAGTTGGATCAGATTAAACTATGACAATTGTATAATAACTAGTTACATAATACTTTATATTAAAATAAGTTGACATATTCTTGATATAAAATTCATTTTTAAAGCTCATAATGTTATAAGACATATTTTTAGTAATTTAAAATCATAAAATAATTTACTAAAATTTAATAAGATTATAAGAAAAGTTGGGATATTCTATTCAAAATTTTGTTCAAAAGCTTTTGCCAAGGACTTTAAAGAAATTCACAGAAAATCTTAACTTAATTTATTCAAATGACACATAAAGAATATTATGATAATTATTTGAATTTTCTTTGACTAAAAATAAAAATTACTGTAAAATTAAAACTTACTAAATAAAATATTAAAAAGTTGAAAATTCCTGAATTAGACAATATTAGATCATATGATTAAATGCATCAATGTTGTGATACTCGAATGAAACTAGAGAAAACCGATATTTTAGCTGAATGTTTGCTGACATGCTTTCTTCTAACTTTGTGATAACTTTCTTTTATTTTTACAGAAAACAGTGGTCGAAACAAAAAGCGTGGAATATATGCCATTCTACTTATCAATTTTCACATTAATTTCGTCCATTCTTTGGACGATTTTCGGACTACTGAACTTTGACTTTTTCATTGGGGTTTGTATTATATCCTTCTTTTTCTTTTTTTTTAACAAAATTACAAAAAAATGAATCTTTTAATATACATACAATTTAATGATTTATCAGTTTTCTTAACCTAAATTCTTTTCTGCAGACACCAAATATCATCGGTTCCATATTAGGAGTCCTTCAACTTGCACTGTACTTCAGGTACAGGGAAAGGGGTATCAAAGAAGAACCCAACAAATGGGATATAGAAAAGAAAGGAGAGAAGACTAACGTGGAGTTGCAAATCGCGGTTAAGGAAAATATTATTGACAAGAACTGAGGGATTCGATCCCCTATGATCAAGTAGTGTGCTCCATTTAAAGAACCGATGTGAAACTCTTCAAGTCTAATATAGAACGAGTACAGTATATTATTTACTTTTTGATGTCCTAATCACATATAATGGACCGTTTCCTCAGATTATGTACGAAACTTAAGCATTTTTAACACGTCACTCGCGATGTTTACGGAGTTGAGGTCATTCTCAACTTGGGGCCAATTTTGAGTGACGTCTTGTATGGAAAAGGAGGACCAAATTGATAGTGCCTGATGAATATATTGCAAATGGAGAAGGCGACAACAGAAGCTGAGTAAGCATAATGAGAAGTTGTAGCCACTCAGTACTTTTGTATAAAACCTCGATTAAGTTATTCAAGAACTAGTTGGGGTCCATTAATAATCAGCTTTCACTTTGAGCTAATGCTGAGTGATTAAGTCTCCATTATCTCCACAAAATTAGTTCGCTGCCGCTGATTTATCTCCTTAGCAGCCAACTTTCAAATTTAGATATGCACGGGATGTTTGTTTCTATAAAATGGTCAAGGGAAAAGGCTTCAAAAATCATAGAACATGAGTTATGTGAAATTTCAGGTAGGACATTTCAAATTTCATATACCAAAAAAGAAGAAAAAGGTTAAAGTTTATATAGCTTAAGAATGGCATGGGTTTAAGTTTGCTAAGATCAATTTTATAAATATGTTTCTTTGGGTTGTTCAATTTGGATGCCTATTGATTTAGGGATTTTGCCATTGTGAAGAAGAATCAAGAGAGAGAGAGAAGAGGAGCAAGGGGAGTAGATGCATTTTGAACAAGTATTGAGCAAGGAAATAAGGTGGG
>JAOTBA010044387.1:0-13955 GCA_025629845.1 Erythroxylum squamatum
GTGTCTACCATGTGTCAGTTAGTATCGGACACGGACACGTGTCCGACATGCAGACACGGCTCCATTTTGTTGTGTCCGTGCTAAATAGCTCAATACTCAAAAAAAAAAAAAATGTGTTGCAGTGTTTGACAAAGCAGCTAAGGTTGTTGATTGATAATTGTTAGGACATGGCATTTATGAAGTTTCCCAAATGAATTGATATGTTTGTACCTTCCGTAGTGAAGACTGTTCACAAAGAACCCAATACCGAAAATGGATGCCCAAACAATCCTAAATGGTTGGAACATGAGCACATAAAGAGAACCTTTTAAGCGTGTGCACGATATGTGAACGTAGCTTCTAATAATACCGGAAAAGAGTGCCTGCGGGAAACAAGGTCACGGCGTCGGCCAATAAGATCCAAATTATCGCCATTCACGTCAGCAAGATTGGAGCTCGTTATTGACTTACAGTGGCAAAAATAAGCAGAAGTTCCATATTGAGTTTCAATTTCCAAGCATTCACGTCTCTTTCCACAATCAGACAAAATATTGTAGATTGAATTGTCCCAGCTAAGCTATAAAAAGATGCTAGTTTGATCACTTGGGGATATTCTCCGACCGCTCCTACCTAGACAGAAACAATAAAAATTAGACATGAGAAAGAAAAGATGATAATAAAGTAAAAGAATGTGAAGATGGAAGAAGAAATCTACCTGGATCATGTTCCAGATTGATACACATAAAGAAGAAGTTGCAAGCAAGAGGCTACCAAGCAACCAATGGTTGGATGTTGAGTAGAAAATGAAAAGTTGCCGTTTGTGTTGAAGTTGAAGAACAGAAGATGAAGCTCTGCGTATATATGGGCCTTTAAAATGTTCCACAACGATAGCTCCAGTGAAAGATATCAAGGTCCCAATCACCTTGAAATGAAAGCTTGAACTTCTGCAGTCTAGCTTTGTTATCCTCAGATAAATTCTGTCCGTGTTCATATTGTTTCTGTAGCGAGTTATGCTTAACCAGTGATTGTAAGACATAACTGAGAATGCTAGACAAAATAAACGAAAAGGCAGGGATCAACAAACCCATTTCACAGACTACTATTGGTGAAGTGAAACTTAGGCCCAGGAATGCAAGATTCTGCGACAAAGCTATCCTACACGGCACAAAAATGAAGCAATTAACTTGTAAGATTTTTTGTAATCGCATAATCAAGTGAAAATAATTATCATTAGTAAATTAAATATTTGGTGTTAAAAATGAAGAGTTTGGTGTCTCCAGGCTGAGAATTCAGAGAAACTGTCATCTTTAACAACTTAATCAGGAGATGATTCTAAATATGGATTGAACTATTTCAATATTCCTAGTTCCAAGCAAGACTAGAACATGACAGCAGAGAATCTAGGCTTCGTTTATTTGTCAGCAGAAAGGGCCATCTTTACTTAGTCCGACAAATAAAAGGTTGTTACATAAAACCATGTCAGCTACAAGCTATTTAGTCTCACGTCTGCGATCCGTGAGAAGGTGGAGAGATAGAGAGCGAACCCCGTTAGACCCGAGAAGAAAATTCGCACGAGAAGACGAAAGGTGAAGAATGGCTGTTCTACTCTGCAACATTGCAACGAACATTTGAATAAGGTGAGGTCGAGAAAATGAGGAAGTGAAAAACAGAGACAGATGTGCAGGATCCGAAAGAAGAACCTTTCTTTATGGTACAAGAAGGAAAAGGGAAAGAGAAGGGAAGTGGCTAGAGCATTGGTATACACAACAAAAACAAAAGGGCTCATCCCACCAGACATAGCCGTTTTAGCCAATATAGTGAGTCCTATGGTACACCCTTCCATCATCATCATCATAGAAAACGGCACTACTTCGGCTAACTTACTCCTGTATCTCATCTCACACTCCCTGTTCTCTGCTTGATGGTTCAAGATGCTCAAACTTTATTTACACTTAACAAGAAACTGAAAGCTCTTAATGTCCCTCTCTGTCCTCTTGTATTCCCTCTTACAAAGAGGGAGGGAGTAACCCTTCAGCCTGTTTAAAGCTCTTTGAGAAAAAGCTACCCGTCTTGGCGGGCATGAAACCTTTTGTTGGTGGCCACAAAATCCTCTTTCCCGTTAACCTGTTTCAACTTTGTTTTTTAAACTAATGTAACGTTGTATTGAAATAAAAATAGGGTTAAACTAGATTAATAAGAACAGGAAATATAAACCCGTATTAGTGTCTCTAGTCAAAAGAGAATACAAAACAAGTCTGAAAAAATAGATCCCGACGTATCCTGACACTAGTCAAAAGAGAATATAAAACAAATCCCGACATATCTTTGAAAAGAATACGTCGGTACCCTATAGGTATAATATCAAAAAATTTGACACCGACATCTGAATGTTCTGCGTGAGTGACCATCCAATCGATACATCTATTACTTTTTTGATAAATATGTCGATAAACAATAGACCAATTTTGTGTGAACAGTTTGTGAATACCCTTGACAATGAAATTAAGAGCTATGGAGTGGTTATCCGAGAAAGAGATGATATATTGCATCGCGAGAGAATTCACCTCTAATTCTAGCCAGCAAGCGAGGGTATAACTATCATTTTTCTTCTGTTTTTAAGCTCCATCTTGAGAAGTAGTCCAGAGTACGTTGTTTTTCCTTTAGTCTACTAATCTTGACGTGTCATCATTAATAAATCGGTAACATGTTTCTGTTAAGCATAATTAATCGCGAATGGCCAAAGTGGAAGATTTATTTCGTACTTTCTTGGGTGAGTTTCGTGGTCGACCTTGGAAAAGGCCCCACCCCCAGCGAGTATTTTAAAGAGTCGGTGTCCTACATTACATCACTTCCTCCATTATTGGTTCTTGATTTTGAATCTCCCACCTCGTAAGGGCAGGAAATGTAACTACACTTGTTACTTCGATGGTTAGTTTGGCAACAATACATCTGATTTGACATGAAAGTTAGAGTTTAACCACATAAATTATTTATTAATATTTTATTCTATTAAATCTTAATCACATATTTACATATACTTAACGTAAATAAGTAAATAAAATTTAATAGAATTGATTAACAGTAAATCAAACTCATACGTGTTTGAAAACTCGATCTTCCGTAGTCAGATTCCATCTTCTATTCCTCTTCACGCTTGCCACAGCCTCCTTTAGACTGCTGTAGAATTTTTCAGATGTGTAGTTCTTAGGTCTCCTTTCTAATGTTCAAGAAGAACCAATATCCTGATCACTGGAGCAAGTTGTCTGAGAAGTTGCTAACGATTCAAGTTATAGATAAAGGATCGAATAAGTCCTTAAAATTTTGCATATAAAACAATAGTACTTAACAGTTTTCAACTTTTAATTCATCCATAATGTCAATTAAATCAAATGATTAACTTATTAACAAGCAGATAAAGATATCTTCGGAATCCTCACTAAAGAAGTGACCACATGAGACAACTTCTGTTCGTTGTATTACCGCATTCTTAAATAGCCTTGTGAACGAGAATGCACGTAATGTTCATATTATATTTCACGAGTGACGAGGACGAGCAGGAAGTGATTTTTATGTCAGAAACTAGTTTAACCCAATAATTTAAATTTTTTATTGAAGTCATATAGAACCGGCCACTCGAGAATTCCAACACAAAAATCCTACACCGAAGAATCTAGCACACAAAGCCTACATGGAACAGAAACGAACATGTTCGTGCATTTCAAGAGCTTTCTTTCTCTTCAGAATAATGCAAATAGGGAAATATTCAATTCTAGAAGACGTTAGCATGAATAAAACCAAACATTACCATCCAAGAACCTTACGTTTTGATCTATAAATAGAAATGCGAAGAAACAGGGGAAAAGAAAATACAAACGCGTTAAGAAAGTTGCATACTCAGCAGAAGTGTCAGTGGACAAACTACTGATGTAACATGCGGATATTTGTTTGAAGGGATGAAAATGTCTCTTGTTCACACATACAGCTATCAAATAACGTTATACATTCATTTCAGGTAACCATCTCTTGGAATATGCATACATATTGATCGGATTATATTTAATACGTAGATAAACTGAGAATCTTTCAAATCACATACATTATTAATCAAATTATTTATTTGAATTTAATTGTATTTTATTGGTAAAAAAGACTTTTGGGAAGAAATTATTTTTTTCCTGACATAAATTATTAATTTGTATATTTGTGTGTTTCATATTATGCCAATCCTTTCAAGTGATTGTTATCTATTGTTTATAGATAATGCCATTAACGATTCTTTAACATTTAATGATTTGCACACCTTTTTAACTCATTTGGTATGTCATTTTACACCTCTCACTCGCACAAAATGAGTTAGTTAATAAAATTTTTGCATGTTCTTATTAAATATATATACTAAGGACGAGTTGGGATGGACGACCACGCAATCCATCTCGCTCGTTCATTTAATCTGACGGTTTATATCTGTTCATTGAATGTTGTATCTTCCGATTCATCCCGCTCGTCCATTTAATCTGACGAATTATATCTGTTCATTGAATGTTGTGTCTTCCGATCCATCCTGCTCATCCATTTAATCTGACGGCTTATATCTGTTCATTGAATATTGTGTCTTTATTATTACTCTCCCTCTTCCATTCATTCATTCCCTTTACCTAGAGTTGCGCAAATCTTTCTCTCTTCCTTTAGCTGTCCGCCCTTGCCTTCCTCTGCTCCTCTCTCGTTCTTTGTCAGCTCTCCGCCCTCGACGTCCTCTGTGTCTACAGATGGCTTGCGGTTTATTTCCAACTGTGGTAAATTTTTCGTTTTTTGTTTCTCTGCAGCTGTGTTTTTGTTTTCCTTTTTGCCTTTGCGTTTTGCTTGATTTTTTAACCCTTTTTGTCTTTGCGTTTTTTCCTTCCACTTTCATCCAGGTTTTATCGGCTACGGTTCAGATACGATTCTCATTTTTTCTTTTGTTTCTCTGCAGCTGTGGTAAGTTTTCGTTTTTGCTTGATTTTGTTTTCCCTTTTGCCTTTGCATTTTTTCCTTCGACGTTCATCCAGGTTTTATTGTGTGTACAGATGGCGTACTGTTTTATTCAACATTTGGAATTTCTCTCCAACTTTGTAAGCTCTTGTTTTTTCTTTTGTTTCTCTACAGCTCTGGTAAGTTCTCGTTTTTTCTTGATTTTTTTTCCTTTTATTGTGTGTACAGATGGCCTACGGTTTTCTTCAACATTTGGAGTTTCTCTCCAGCTTTGTTAACTTCTCATTTTTTCTTTTGTTTCTCTGCAGCTGTGGTAAGTTCTCGTTTTTGCTTGATTTATTTTCCTTTTTGTCTTGGAGTTTCTCTTCGCCTTTGTTAACTTCTCGTTTTTGCTTTTGTTTCTCTCCAGTTGTGGTAACTTCTCGTTTTTGCTTGATTTTTTTCCATTTTTTCTTTGCATTTTTTCATTCGACTTTCGTCCAAATTTTATTGTGTGTACAGATGGCGAATGGTTTTATCGGTTTATTTCCAACTGTGGTAAGTTTTCCTTTTCTTCTTCTTTTGTGCGATAATGATTGGTAATTTCTTTTTTTTTATTTTGTTTCTCTGCAGCTGTGGTAACCACTTAATGCCATGATGCCATCCTGATTCACCCCGCGGAAATAAAAGTGGATATTGAAGCAGGTCATAGCATGCATAAAAAGATTGAATTTATAACTCCGACCTGAGTGAATGTAGACTTGGAAATGAGGAGATTTATCTTGTTGTTCTTCATCAATTTTTGTCCATATCACAGCTACTTGTGATGCAATAGGAAGATTGTAAACGCGTTGATCAAGAGCAGGATAACATCAGAGAACAATTTCCTGATTTTCAAGCGATGGAATATCTTTAAGACTTCGAAAGAACCTAGCATAAGGGTTATCTTGAAGAATTGTCATAATGAGCTTCAATGTATTTTCACGAAGTTTATCAGAACTGCTGATCCTTTTTTGTAGTTCTTCATCAGTGTCAAAGAAATAAAGTTGGATTCCAGATACCTTAAAAGATGTGCATAATATGCTACATAATAAAAGATTAATATTATATAGCATAATATGGTTTTTATTGATATAATAATTATCTTAATAGAAGAAACGCTTTTCTATATTCAACCGGTCCGTCTTAATTTCCGCTTCGTCTTAGTTTTCTCTTTGTCTTACTTTTCTCTATGCACTTTGTCTCACTTTTGTCTCCGCGCTTCGTCTTATTTTTACTACTCTGCTTCGTCTCACTTTTTCTAGAGTTAACCGCTTCATCTTAGTTTCCACATCCTCTGACTTTTGTCTCCGCGCTTCGTCTTATTTTTATCTCCACGGTCCGTCTTATTTGTCTCCACGCACTTAAAAGATGTGCATAATTTGCTACATAATAAAAGATTAATATTATATAGCATAATATTGTTTTATTGATATAATAATTATCTTAATAGAAAAATTGCTTTTCTACATTCAGCCGCTTCATCTTAGTTTCCGCTTCGCCTTAGTTTTCGCTTCGTTTTACTTTTCTTTGTGCACTTCGTCTTATTTTTGTCTCCGCGCTTCATCTTATTTTTACTGCTCCGCTTCGCCTCACTTTTTCTAAAGTCAACTGCTTCGTCTTAGTTTCCACATCCTCTGACTTTTGTCTCTGCGCTTCGTCTTATTTTTCTCTCTGCGGTTTGTCTTATTTTTGCTTCACTTCTGCTTCCGTCTCACTTTGGTACGTTTGTCTGTGCACTTCGTCTTACTTTTGTCTCTGCGCTTCATCTTACTTTTGCTTCTCCGCTTCGTCTTACTTTTGTATCTTAATATAAGGAACGCTTTTCTTAAGTCAACCGCTTCGTTTTAGTCTCCCCTTCGTCTTAGTTTCCACTTCCTCTTACTTTTGTCTCCACGCTTCATCTTATTTTTGTCTTCGCGGTTCATCTTATTTTTGCTTCACTTGAACTTTTGTATCTTAATATAATAAACGCTTTTCTAAAGTCAACCGCTTCGTCTTAGTTTCCCCTTCGTCTTAGTTTCGACTTTCTCTTGCTTTTGTCTCCACGCTTCGTCTTATTTTTCTCTCCGGGGTTCGTCTTATTTTTGCTTCACTTGTGCTTCCATCTCAATTTGGCTTTCCCTGCTTTGTCTCATTTTGGCTTCCGCAGCTTCGTCTTAGTTTTCTTCAACCTTACCGAAATGGTACATCGCTTTCTAATATTATTATTGTTTGATTTCTATCAAAATCATTAATCGTCTTATTTTTGCTTCACAATCTCCCCCTTTTTTATGATAACAAATAATCAAAGTTTTTAGAAAGAAAGTTTTATTAATACGATATACAATATAAGACTGTATACAATTTGAAAAAAAAATCTTGCCAAATGAAATTAAAACAAGAACATACTTTGATTACCTCAATACATTTCTCTTCTTCTTCTCCTGTTCTTCTCTTCTCTTCTTATCTCTTACCTTTCTATCCTTTCTCCGCCTATCTTTCTTATTTTGGCCTTTCTCCCCCTATTTGTTATTGATCAAAAAGATCGTGACCGAAGATGTTTCATAACTTCAGAAAACATTTCTTTGATTTCGCTGCGGAGTGACTTCATGTCTTCTCGTATATGCTGCACTTCCTTATACAAGTCACTCACTGAAGGACAGGGATCATCAAGCTTATCATCGTGCTTCTGTTGCGCTGCTTCAGTACCGATAGTGGTAGTATATGCGTCTGAAGATATGACATCTGGTCCAGTGATTACAAAGGTGGGAGGTTTGAAAGATAAGTTTGGTTCCGGAAGATCAAGGTCATCAGGTCTGGGTAGTCTTGGAACTTGTCTTCCAAATAGGTGCAGTACTTCTCCAAAGGAAGACACAGAACTCAAGGGTCTAATGTGCATAATTAAGTGCACAAGAGTCTCTATGCTCAATATAACATCTCCAATTTTCATGGATCTGTACTGCCCTTCTGTAATTCTGCCAACTACCTGACAAGTTTCCTCGGTGGTTGGACGACCACAATTACTTCCTGATGCCTTTGAAATGTAATGGGAGACATACGTTCCTCTCTGCTGAACTGCAAAGCATGCCTCATCTATGTTTCTGACTTCTTCTGCAACCTCATCTTCCGTCAAATCACCCGTCATCCCTTCAGGGTACATTTTCTTTTTCCCCTTTTTGACATTGCGAACAATGTAAGGTCTTGGCTGTACGTCAGGTACAATCTTGATCACAGTTCTTTTTGTAACTGGAAATATAGTGTACCTCTGCTTTGTCATCTCTATGGGGTATGGTCTGGTTCTCTCATCTCGCAGAACACTATACAACCTTATGTCTGCATCATTCAATAGATGCATTGTACCACTATTTACCAAGATTGGTTCAAATTGAACCTTGACTGACCTTTTCGGGGTTTCTCTAATCATTAGAGAGATGCTACTCCTCACAGGTTGAGCTTTTTCAATAATTGTCATTTTTAAATCCTCTTTTCTCAGTGGTTGAGAAGGATTTACCTGTGCTCGACTGTGTTCAACTGCCCTTTTCTTCTGTTGAACAACAGAAGGAATGCTCTTCTTCTCACATCTTTTCTACTTCTTTTTCTCTCCAATCAGTCGAGGAGTCTGTTGTTGAGGTTGAATTTTCTTCTTCTGAAATTTCAACCTCTTTTCAGTCTCAACTTTTGAAATTCCAGCCTTCGGTGCTTGCGTCTCAGAGTCTCCACCCTAACTCAACTCTTTTCTTTTCTTTTCCTCTTGTTGACGTACGGTTCGTACTCTAGGCGACCTTTTTGCCTGCTTGGGTTTCTCCGAAAGGAGTGTTTCCCCCTTTCTCTTCAAGGTCGTTTGGCTCTCCGTCTTTCCTACCTGGCTAGAATCTGTTTCTTCTGTTTCCAGATTCTTCAAGCCCATTCTGCTACTAGTTGAAGCTTTGATGCTGCTTTTGATATTTATCTTCATCCTGTTCCCTATCTGCAGGCGAACTCCAGAATCTCTAAAGATTCTTGTCAGCATCATCCCATATGGTAGGCCGATCCAGCCTTTCTTTGACTTTATGATATAATGGAAGATAAGATATGGAAGATCTTTGGACTGACGATTGAGTAGATGATATAAACATTGCTCATCTAAAAACGTCACTAGATTTCTCGATCCTGTTCTTTGGAGAACACAATGACAGAGAAGTGAGTGTAGAACCTTAGCCTTCGACACAAGACTTGAGGCCTCCTTCTCCTTTGGGTTATTACTTCCATATAGTTTTCGGTTAATCTGAATCTCATCCGCCCTAGCTTGAGTCATCCATTTAGCCTTGTGAGCAAGCTTTACTCCTACATATGGACACTCAGTAGCCTTCTCGATTCCCTCCAGCGTCACGATGATCGACAATCTGTCCACAACTGACACTAGAGTATTTTCAACTATCTGAACGTTCTTCCAGAAATCGTATACCTCGTTCGTGTAGACTGCCTCATTTATCTCAAAGAACTTCTTCCATCCGGCTACTACAATCTCTAGTTCTATATTCGGCTGGTTCTTTTTCAAGGACTCGAAATCAACCAGTCTTCTAGTAGTCATCGATTGCTCCATTTGTTTCTGTGGTTAACAAATAACTGAATGCGCAAACGTTTTTCTCAAAGAGGTGAAGTTAATTTCTAAAGTTGAGAGAGTTCTTCAAAAGTCGATGTCAGGGAATGTGAAGAGAGTTCTAGAGTAGGTGGTATTCTCAAGGCTTTGAGAGACTTTCCCTCCAAAACTTTCTTATGACAGAAATTACCACCTGTGACTACCGTTACTGTTACCATTAACTCTTACGACCCTTCGTCTTATTTTTCCTTCTCCGCTTCGTCTTATTTTTGTGTTTGCACTTCGTCTTTCTTATGTCTCCGTGCTCATCTTACTTTTGTCTTCGCACTTCATCTTACTTTTGTCTCCGCGCTTCGTCTTAGTTTGACTTCCGCTTCGTCTTAGTTTGACTTCTCTTTGCCTGCTTCGTCTCATTTTCTTCTACATTACCGAAATGGTTCATCACTTTCTAATTTTATTATTATATGATTTTTATTATCAAGATTATTGATTATGAGCTCATTTGACTTAACATTAATTAGTACAGATCAGAAATATTTATGTGTTATAACATTTATATATTCATAATCAAAATTTTATAGTTAACATTTTTCTTCTTCTTATTATTATCTTGATTATTCTGACAAATTTAATTAAATGAAATATAATTTTTTATTGCTGTAATTTCCTACCCTTATTAATTTTATTATTATTATTATGATTTTTTCTGGTATTATTAATGTTCTGTATGTGTTGGACCCCGATCTTTGAGTGGAATTTAGAATTATAAAATGAACAAAAATGAGTATTTTTGTATATGTATTGTGTAATAGATGAAATTATGCTTGAAGGAAATTGATGAGAAGAGAATTGATGGGTTTTGAAGACTTTGAGATTTGAGTAGATTTGTATGGTTTATGAAAGTTAAAGTGAATGAGTTGTGAAAATTAAATAGAAAATCAAGAAATAAAGAGAAAAAAATGTGAGAATATGAAGAATTGAGAAAAAGTTTGATTTTTTGGTCATAAAGAGTTGATTTTTTGATTTAGGCAGAATTTGAGAAAATGATCTTCATGAGAATTGTAGCTTCTGTTGAAAGCTTTCTGTCACCATGAAGTATGATAGTTTTCGATATCGGGATCGAAAGTTATGATTTTTCGAAGTTAAGTGTATTTTTCTTTGTGTTTGGAAAATGTTCATAGGGTAAGTTTGCGTGTACTATGCTTGGAGGCCAATCGCCGTACTGATATGGTCTGAATTGGAGTAAATGGTCTCCATGAAAGTTGTAGTGGGTCTTTCAATCTTTCCAACGCTCTAAAATATGCAATTTTTGGATGTGGGAATTGGAAGATATGAAATTTGAAAGTTTGGATATAGTTTAGGTGATGTTTAACAGGGCAGAATCTTTGAGTAAAAAATTGACCTAATTAGAGGTTGAATTTGACTTTAAGTGCTTCATGAAAGTTTTAGATTATGTTTTGATCTTTCCATTGATGTAAAGTATGTAATTTTTGGATCATGGATTTTGAAGTTATGATTTTTGGAAGTTTCTATTACTGTTTTGAGATGACAAGTATACGACAGAAATTTTGAAGTAGTTTTTGACTCCCTTAGAGGCCAAATTGATTTTTCTATCCTTCATGGAAGTTGTAGAGCTTCCTTTGAGCTTTCTTTTGATACCAAATTTCTTAAATTTGGAGTTCGAGATCAAGAGTTATGATTTTTGGAAATTTCGGTTATTTATATGCCGTTTTGACTCCTTTTGTTTCTTTCCCAATCCGACCCTCTCTCAATATTTTGCTTAAAATTTTCCGTCCGACATCCGATTGACTTGGTTTTCGAAGCATTGGATTCCTAAGACAATTATCTACATCCTCAGGGGAAATTATGAATTTTTGAGATTAAATTGAGGATGATTGATTTAATCAAAGTGAGTTGGAAAATTTTCTGACCATGGTTCAGTATTTTGAGAAATTCTTAATTTGTGGAGATCCGATTGAGTTGATTCTTGAGGCAAAATAAACTAGATACATGGGGCTACAAGTCTTATGAAGGCATTAAATTTCAATTTAGGCCTTAAGACTTTCAATTTCTGAATTGAAGTCGGTTTTAGTGTTCAGTCTTGAATCAGTAAGTGCTGACAGTATTTTGGCGATAATTTCTGCTCTAGTCATCCAAATGAGGTGATTTTTGATTTGGATTAAACTAGAGAAATAAGGCTACAAATGTTCTGAAGGAAGTGAGTTTCAATTTAGTCTTTAAGAATGTCAATTTTTGGATGGAAGTAAAGTGCTGGAAAATGTGTTAGCATAATGACAGTTCGAGATGTTTGGACTATAACTCTTGGTGTAGTGCACCAAATTTAATGATTTTGGTGGCATTATGAAATTAAGACAATGAGGAACATTTCTCTAGAAGGAAGTTTTGGCAAATTCCTTCATTTTGATGGTTAGAAAAATGTCCTAAAGTAAGTATGTTTTGAAATGAATGTTAGGGGCAATTTTGGAAGAACACTTAAGGACTTAAGTTAGAAGGCTTTGATGGAGGGGCATATGGGTCATTAACCACTCATTAAATGACATGGCTATACAAAACAAAAGGGGCTGTCGTTTTTGGAGAGATGGAGCACGACACTTGGAGAAAAACAAGAGAAAATTGAAAGAAGAGAGGGAAGGGAGAAGAGAACTTCGCTGGAGGTGGAGAAGAAGGCTAGGGTTTTGGATTTCTTGAGTTTTTAGCAAGATTTTTCGTTGATTTAAGAGGAAAAAGAGGAAGAAGATGAAAGCTCCCTAATGGAACCAAGAGATGTCGAAAATGGTGGAGGTTGAAGGTAAGTTTCGAAATTTTTTTTAAGTTGTGAATTTTGATGAGTTCTTGGTTTAAATACCTTGGAAATGTTATGGGATTATGTTTCCTAAGTTCAATTTTGGAGATAGCATGGTTTAATTGGTTCAATTTTGGATAATAGTGAATTAGGGTTTATGCCCAATTTTTGTGATTTGGGGATTTGGAAGTTTTTGATTTAGATAGCTTAAATATATGAGGGATTTGTGTTTTCTAAGCTCAATTTGAGTAACTATGCTTTTTATGATGTTGATTTTGGGTGATTATGGTTTAGGAAATTTTAACTTGGATGAGGGAAAGAAGTAACGGAGAAATTGAAGCTTTGGTCAAGTCTCTAGCATGGAATTGAGGTGGGTAATGTGTTTATATTTTGAATTATAAACCATGTATATGTTTTCGAAAAATTAAGAAAGAAAGTATAGAATTTGGATAACTAGAACAAAAATCAATTCCAAGAATTCACCAAAATACTGAACCATGTTCAGAAAATTTTCAACTCACTTTGATTAACATCAATCACCCTCAATGTAATCTCAAAAATTCATAAATTTCCCATGAGGATGTAGATAATTGTCTTAGGAATCCAACGCTTCGAAAACCAAGTCAATCGGATGTCGGACGAAAGAGATATAGGAAAAAGAATGGAACAAAAATCAAATTAAACAAAAATTAGAGCCGCACTGTAGCAGCCGGCTCGCGGTCGCGAGCCGAAGAAAACAGAAACCTCGTGACTGCGACGGCTCGCGAGTGCGAGCCTAAACGGAAAAAACCTAGCTCACAATTGCGAGCCTCTTTGAAATTTTCTTTTCTTTTAAAAAAAATAGAATTTTCAAAAATTCATATCTCTTGATCCCGAACTCTAAATTTAACAAATTTGGTATCAATAGAAAACTTAAAGGAAGCTCTACAACTTCCTTCAAGAACTCCAAAATCAATTCCGTTTCTAAAGGGGTCAAAAATCCAATCAAAGTTACTGCCCCATTTAATGACTCCCTAAACAATCACATAACTTCTAAAAATTTCTATCTTTCAAACCCAAGGTCCAAACTTGTCATATTTCATATTAATGTAAAGATCAAATTGCAACCTGCAACTTTCATGAAGGACAGTAAATTCAATTTGGTCTCTAAGGAAGTCAAATTTCCAATCAAAGTTTCTGTCCTATACTTGTCATCCCAAAACAGTAACAGAAACTTCCAAAAAAATCATAACTTCACATTCCCTGATCCAAAAAATTGCATACTTCATATAAATGGAAAGATCAAAACATAATCTAAAACTTTCATGAAGAACTTAAAGGCAATATCCTAAATCAATTTTTCAGTCAAAGATTCTGCCAACTAATTGGTCATCCTATACCACATCCAAACTTCACAATTTCATATCTTCCAATTCTCACATCCAAAAATTTCATACTATACATCATTTTAAAGCTATGCAAATTCTCTACAACTTTCATGTAGACCATTTACTCCAATTCAAACGACATCAGTACGGCGATTGGCCTCACAACACTGCACACACAAATATATACTTAATAGCATTTTTCCAAAACAAAGCCAAATACACTTAACTTCGAAAACTCATAACTTTTGATCCCGATATC
>JAOTBA010044439.1:0-13948 GCA_025629845.1 Erythroxylum squamatum
TGCATGCATTTTTGACCTAGGCTAGCTTTAAACCATTTTTCGTCGGTTCCAAGAAGTGAGACGACCCGAGGTTGCACTCTATACTGCAATCCTTGGTATAAATTGTTTTTGACCGGTTCCCAAGGATCGATCCTAGATCGAACGACGAGTCGCGATCAACAACGAATGCATTTTTCAGTATTATGGGTAAAGTACATCTTGAAAATTATTAATAAAGAAAGTTCTTAATATGTAAGAAATAAGAACTTGCTCTCACCCATTCTCATGTTTGTAGCCAACCCAAAGTTTTGCTTTATCCATGGCATATTAGGGTGACTCCATTATATCCAAGCTATTCGTTCATTTTTAACGTCTAGATGAGGAAAGGCACAGAAGTCATTGCCACTTACTAATACTTTTGGTTCTAAAAATTATAACAACAAAAGAAACTCTAAATGTAAATGAAAAGTCAAAGGCAATGCATTAAAAAAAAGTTTGTTTTTCCTTTGAAGAAAAAAGGATCCTCCTTTCGTTACCTCGCTCATCTTTGTCATTAAGGCTCATAGCAAAATGGTAGTAGTTGCATCTGTACTACTTACTCGATGATCTACAAAATTGAAATAAGTCAACCATCGACTTATCAATGCTAAATAACAAATATCCATGACGTCAAATACCTTCCATTACAATGACATAAAGGTTGAAACATAAATCAAAGACTCCAATAGCAAAGGACACCATTGGATCACCATAATTTGGTGTAAGTGGCACGAGAGCCAAATCTGTATGTGTTATAAAGTCAACACTCAGAATAAAAATTCTTTCTACATGTTAATCATATCCTACTTGACAGAGTACACAACATATGACTGGAAATGAGAGAGGACTTGAAGAAGTAGAGTAGATAGTATCCTTTTCAAATTTGTTAATGAAAACCAAACAATAAAAAAAGGTCACGCATTTGGTAATTCATTAAACCTTTGGAATCGATGGATTGCTTATAAAGCCTTTGGTCCTTGTAATTTGAGAAAATGATAGTATCATCCAATATGTAGAATGTGCCACATCATATTCTTGAGTTATCGTTTGAACAACAAATTCTTTAGGCGTAATATTAATGGGTTCTTCTCCAGGTTGCACAACTTCTTTCACAAGAACCACTCGTCTAAACAAAAATCCAAAATCAACAATGCTTACCACATACCGACAACATACAACAGTCATCTAAAACAAAGTTAATGAAGCTTTCATAGCAAATCAAATAATTTATAAGTCACACTCCAAAAAATAATTAATAAAAAAGCAGGTTTTGCCCTTCTTCTTCTAGTGGATCATAGACACCTAAATCGTAACAAGAAAAAGAAAAACAAGAATATTAGGATATTGTAGAGAGAAACAAAACCAAACTTGGGCATAGAGTTTGTTCGGTGATAAGTTGACCAAATGGAGGCCAAATTGAGCAATTGAAGCCACATCGTCCAAAGACATAGCACTTAAAAAAATAATTAATAACAATAGAAGTTAAGATATTTAATTGGAATAAACTTGGTCTTCTTCCTGTTCCATCTCTAACTCACCCAGCATTGCTCAAAACCTCAGAAGAAGAGAGAGAGATAGGGCTTTGTGAGTGCATTTAAGGTCGAACTTTCGAGGGTTCCGGTATAGTAAGAGTTTTATGGTTTCCACAAAATAAATTAAGGTTGTTCGATGATGAGAATAAAAGAGGAGGATGACAGCCGTTGGATGAATTGGACGGTTGGATTACAATTCTTCATGGTCATCCCATTCACGCTTAGTATATAGTAGTTAATAACTATCTTATTAATTATATTATTGATTTATTGAGTCGAAAATTTAATTTGGGTACTAGCGTGAGGATGATATCCTAAAGTAACCTTATTATTTATGTTCTATTTTTTCAAGAAAAGCTTCAAATTAACGTTAAGTGAAATGTGAACTGTTATTACTAATTACAAGTTCTAAGAACTTCGAACCTCGAGAAGATAATCTTCTTGAAGAGTCTTGCTACTACTTTAACATCATTAATAAGGACATTAATGCTTCCACTTATTCAGATATATATAATCCACCGCCAGAAGAATATATTGTTGCCATATGATAATGGAAAAGGCCCATAAAACCTATTTAGTGTCACGACTGGGGCATTTTGACAAGCATTTTATGGCCATTCTTCTTGGCCTTGTAGAAAAATCTAGAGAAATGTAGATACATTTAAAGACATAGAGAGAAGTGTAGAAAATTTTAAAAGAATATAAGGTAGTGTAGAGAATCATGGAATATTTTAGAATACTATGGAAAATACTAGGTAATAGTAAGGAGGTGGGAACGTTCTAGAACCCCATTCTCCACCCTAGGATCAAATGTATAATAACCATTGGATCGAACTCCTAAAGTCTATAAATGGCAAGGGTCCCTCATTTTTAACATCATTAAAAGCTTGTAATACCCTTCTCCTTTAAACAATCCAAGTTCTTGATTCATTCAAGCTTTCTCTTCCATTTTGGCTTAAGGTTTACTTAGTTGCTCACCAAGGATCATGAATATCAACTAAGGCTGCACGGTCTTGAGAGGTTTCAAGCAAGTCTATGACAAGTGGTATCAGAGCCTACATTCTTGAAAGGTTAGCAACATGTCTTCATCTGGCATCGTGTTGGAAGAGGCGAGGAAAAGGGAGAAGGAGCCTGTGGTGCCAAGAAGGGAACGTGCACACTCTAAGTCTCGCGACGTTCTTGCTTCCATAGAGACCACTATAGCAAAGGTGGAGTTGGCCATGGTCGACACTAGGGAGCATCTTGATCGTGTGGAGCAAAGTATGGAGGAGCTCGATGGTCGTGTGGATAACCAAGGGGAGGAGCTTCGAGAAGCATGCAAAGCATCCACGAGGCCAACATAAAGATATGGGATCAAGATAATGCTACATTTCAAGCAAAGGTACTTGAAACCTTGTCCCTCTTACAAGCTCAAGTGGATGACCTCAAGAAAGGTTTAGAAGAGAAACGTGAGGACATAATGTTGTGTAAGCGGGTGGTCGCTAGTGGCACCATTGCCACACCACAGGTTGTCACCACTTCAAGGGTGGATGTCCCTAAGCCTAAGGATTTTAGTGGCAAGAGGGATGCCAAGGAGTTAGACAACTTTATATGGCATATGGAATGCTACTTTGAGGTGTTAGATCTTCAAGATGAAAAAAAAGGTAAACACCGGAACCCTATACCTTACTAACCTTGTGGCTATTTAGTGGGGTAGAAAGCACAAAGAAATAACGAAAGGCTCATGCTCCATTAACTCTTAAGAAGAACTAAGAAATGAATTAAAGAAACAATTATATCTTGAGAACGTGACGCACGAAGCAAGAAAATGCATGAAGGAATTAAAGCACCCTTGCTCAATTCGTGAGTATATGGAGGAGTTCTCCGGCCTAATGCTTCAAATCCTAACTATGAGTGAGGAGGACCTTCTCTTCAATTTCATAGATGGGCTACAACTGTGGGCGAAACAAGAGCTTTAATGCCATGGGGTACAAGACATCTCTTTCACTCTCACCACTGTGGAGACACTCGTGGGGTTTAGGCCAGGTGAATCCTCTAACCCTAAACTAAAATTTAATAATAACAAAGGTGGGGAAGCCAAGTTGCAAAAGGCCCCACAAAGTAGGGAGCCATCCAAGAAGCCACAACCAAGCTACAAAGAAGGGAAGCATGGAAATGAAGCCAAAAGACAAGTGCTTCCTTTTTGATGGTCCACATTAGGCAAGAGATTGTCTAAAGAGAAAGTCCCTTAATGCCATGCTCGAGGGGAGGGAGAACCAAGAACAAACACATATTGGTTGCTTGCAATTGCTTAATTTATTAAAGGCCAACACTGCCACCACTTCTAACTAAAGGGACTGGTCACTCATGTATGTGACAGCTAGCATAAATGGCAAGGATGCACAAGTCATGATTGACACTGGTGCATCCCACAACTTCATCAAGAAGGAAGAGAACATACGGCTTGGCCTTAAATGAGAAGATGGGCAAAGGTGGCTCAAGATGGTCAATATCGAGCCAAACCCTTGGAAGGCATGGCTCAAGACATGGAAGCTAGTCTTGGTATATGGCAAGGTAAGATCAACTACTCTATTGTTCTTCCTTTGGATGACTTTACAATTGTGCTAAGTATAGAATTCTTAAGACAATTCAAAGTCATCCCTTTACCTTGCTACAGCTTGGTTTGTATAATGGAGGGAGGACCAAGCATGATTCCAATCGTGGCCAAGCCTAGCACCAATGTCAAACAATTGTTAGCTTTACACCATATACCTTGCCATTCTTTATGGAAACAAAAAAGAGAGCCATTCCAAAGATATACCAAGGGAGGTTACACAAGTCTTGGAAGATTTCAAAGATGTTATGCCACCCGAGCTACCAAAGAGACTTCCACCAAAGAGGGAGTTGGATCATAAGATTGAGTTGGAACCAAATGTCAAACCACCTGCAATGGCACCACATCGTATGTCTCCATTGAAGTTGGAAGAGTTAAGGAAACAACTCAAAGGGATACTTAACGTAGGATTCATCCAACCTTCAAAGGCACCGTTTGGAGCATCCATCTTGTTCCAAAAGAAGCATGATGGCTCCCTATGGCTATGCATCAACTATAGGGCGCTAAACAAGGTAACTATCAAGAACAAATCCCCTGTATCGTTAATGGCCAACTTATTCGACCAACTCAGAGGAGCAAGATACTTCACCAAGCTTAACTTAAGGTCGGGATATTATCAAGTAAGGATTGTAGAAGGTGATGAGACAAAGACTACATGCCTACCATGCTATGGAGCCTACGAGTTTTTAGTCATGCCCTTTGGTCTCACCAACGCATCGGCAACATTTTGTACACTCATGAATAAGATTTTTCATCCATACTTAGATCACTTTGTGGTGGTATATTTGGATGACATAGTTATTTATAGCAACACACTCAAGGAGCATGTTGACTACCTACAAGTTATGTTCCAAGTTCTCAACGAAAATGAGTTATATGTTACAAGTTATGTTCCAAGTTCTCAATCTTTTCTTGGTCTTGTTAACTATTTTAGGCGGTTCATCATGGGATACTCTACCATAACCACTCCATTCACCAATTTACTCAAAAAGGGCAAGACGTGGGAGTGGGATAAGCAATACCAACAAGATTTTATGAGTGTAAAAGATGCAACCATGAAGGAACCCGTTTTAGCATTGCCCGATTGCTCTAAACCATTTGAGGTACACACCAGTTTTGATGAAAGATAGGCATCATATTGCCTATGAGAGTTGTAAGCTCAATGTTACTGAGAAGAGGTATACCGTCCAAGAGAAGGAGATGACGATCGTCATCCATTGCTTGCGCATTTGGAGGCACTACTTACTTGGGTCCAAGTTTGTAGTAAAGAAGGATAATATCCAAACCCAAAAAAAGCTACGTCCCAATCAAGCCCATTAGTAAGATTTTCTTATCGAGTTTGATTATAAGATCGAGTATAAGCCCGGGATAGCTAACGTTATAGCTGATGCACTTAGTAGAAAGGCTGAATTAGCTTTCGTGACGAAGCTCCAAGGAGAAATACTCAACTTGATAAAGGAGGCATAGAGCAAGATACGGTTGTAAGGAAACTTCAATGCTTAGCCATAGATGGGAAGACTAAGCGGTTTTGGGAAGAAGATGGCCTTCTCTACACCAAGGGGCATCGCTTGTACATGCCAAGATGGGGAAGCTTAAGGAAGAATCTCATCAAGGAATGCCACAACATTCCGTGGGTGGGTTATCTAAGGCAAAGGCACACTCGAGTCTTATTAGAGACAACATACTATTGACCTCAAATGAGGGATGAAGTGGAACAATATGTGAAAACTTGCCTTGTATTCGAGCAAGATAAGGTCGAGCATAAGTATCCCGCTAGGTTATTGGAGTCATTACCCACACCCAAGAGGCCATAGGAAAGCATAAGTATGGATTTCATAGTAAGCTTACCTAAGTCCGAAGGTTGTGGCACTATCATTATGGTGGTGGATAGGTTTTCCAAATATGCAACCTTCATCACTACACCTAAAGCATGTTTTGCCGAGGATACCATAAGGCTTTTCTTTATTAGTAATCGAGACTCGCGCTTTACTGGGTGATTTTGGACTGAGTTATTCAAGCTTATGGGTTTGGCACTCCACTTCTCGACAAGCTTCCATCCACAAACCGTTGGGCAAAACGAAAGAGTTAATGCCTTATTGGAGCTCTACTTAAGACACTTTGTAAGTGTCAACCAGTAATATTGGGCAAAGCTACTTGACGTGGCCCAATTCTCCTACAACTTGCAAAGAAGCGAATCCACCAATTGAAGTCCATTCGAGCTAGTATTAGGGCAACAACCTATGACTCCTCATACACTCGTCACAAGATACAAAGGGAGGAGTCCATCCACATTCAAGGTTGCCAAGAGTTGGCATGAACAAGTGGACTTTGGGAGGTCCTATCTTCATAAGGCAACCAGGAAGATGAAGAAGTGGGTGGACGGGAAGAGAAGGCATTGTAATACAATATTGGAGACCCCGTGCTCATCAATAACCTACCTTCACAACACAAGTCTACTTGGTCTCTACATAGAGGACTTGTGAGGAGATATGAAGGACCCTTTTTGGTAGTAAAAAAGGTAGGCGAAGCTTCATACAAGGTAGAGTTGCCACCCACACTCAAGTTGCATTTGGTCTTCCATGTAAGCCACTTAAAGTCATATCATGAAGACAAGGAAGACCCTCTAAAGAGGAAGTCCAAGAGAGCACCTATGGGAGTCACTAACACTTATGCGTGGAGTCTATCTTGGCCAATCGCGTGGTTCGTGGAAGGGACAACCATCCAAGTTATGAGTACTTATTAAAATGGAAGGGACTACCCAAGAGCGAGGCAAGTTGGGAGCCGACAAGCTCACCTTGTCAATTTGAGGAGCACATCAAGGAGTTCCATATGCCTAGCTCAACGAGGACGTTGACACTATAAGTGGGGGAGAATGTCACGACTCGGGCATTTTGACAAGCATCTTATGGGCCATTTTTGACAAGCATCTTATGGGCATTCTCCTTGGCTTTGTAGAAAAATCTAAGAGAAATGTAGATACATGTAAAGACTTGTAGAGAAGTGTAGAAAATTCTAAAAGAATACAGGGTAGTGTAGACAATTATGGAATATTCTAGAATATTATGGAAAATACTAGGTAATAGTAAGGAGGTGGGAACTTTCTAGAACGCCTATTCTCCACCCTAGGATCAAATGCATAATAACCATTGGATCGGACCCTTAAAGTCTATAAATAGGCAAGGGTCCCTCATCTATAACATCATCAAAAGCTTGTAATACTCTTCTCCTTTAAACAATCCAAGTTTTTATTTCACTCAAGATTTCTCTTCCATCTTGGCTTAAGGCTTACTTAGTTGCTCACCAAGGATCAAGAATATCAACTAAAGCTGTACGGTCTTGAGAGGTTTCAAGCAAGTCTGCGACATTAGGAATCCATCGGTAGAAGATTATATTGTTGACATATGATGATGGAAAAGGCCCATAAAACCTATTCCCTAAATATCAATAAATCTTTAATATTTTGTTGGGAGACATCTCATTTCTCCTTAAGATATTCCTTGTTCTTTGATATTGGCCATAAGTAGTCACATTTTTAAATAGAGTGGGATGACACATTAGTATTATCTTTTTATCGACTTCAAACTTTTCCCTATCAACCTTACTTGGACGCCAAGTGTCCTATAACAATCCCTTACTATAAAATGACATTTTTCCCAATTCAAAATTGTGTTAACTTCTTCGCATTCTTGCAACACTTTAGACAAATTAGTTATACATTCATCAAAAGTAATGCTATTTATAAAAAAAATATCTATAAATTTTTTTATAATGTTCTAAATAAAATAAAAACTATTATCATATAATGTTGAAAAGTAGTAGGGGTATTATAAAGACCAAAATGTATTCTCCTGTAAACAAAGGTACTACAAGGACATGTAAATGTTGTTTTTTCTTGATCATTAAGATGAATAAGAATTAAAAAAAAACTAGAATAACCATTCATGTAACAAAAATAATAATACTTTGGTAATCTCTCAAGGATTTAATCAATAAAAGGTAAGGGAAAATGATTGTTTTGGAATGCCTTATTCAATTTTCTATAATCTGTGTAAATTCTCCAACCTATGATTGTCCTAGTTAGTATCAATTCGTTATTCTCATTCCTTATAATAGTCATGTCTTCCTTCTTAGAAACTACTTGATTGGGTTAACTCTTCGACTAATCAGTCATGCCAATCCTATAATAAGAATCTCCAAGAAAAGAATATTTAATAGCATTAGGAAAATTAAACTCTATTCTCTCATCACCAAAACTTAAAGAAAACTTTCTGTCCTTCACAACAATAATAGCTCCAAGTGTAGCTAGGAAATGTCTTCTAAAAATAATGGGATTTGAAAAACCTCCTCTATCTCTAAGATAAGAAATCATTAAAAATGAAGATTCATTAACCTTGATAGATAAATCCTCTAATATAACTACTAAGTACATGAGGGAACAATATGTTAAGAGCAAGAAAATAATGGTGGGTTTCAAATACCCATCTTGAGATTCTTACAAATCGGAAAATGCATAAGACTTACACTTATCCCTAGATCATACAAAGCAAAATTGAAGCTCATAACATCAGTAACATGAGTAATAAAGAAACTACCAGGATCTTTAAGTTTAGAAGGCAATTTATTTTGAATTATAGATATAAACCCCGGATTCAAAACTATAATTTTATAATCCTCAAGCTTTTTAATAGAAAATAACATCTTCAAAAATAGTACAGGAGGGTATTTCTTTCAAAGCATCTATAAAGGGGATATTAGTATATAACTTTTGATGACCATCCAAAAATTATAAATTGTTTATCAAGTTTATCCTTAGCCAATCTTTAAGGTAAACTCTCCCACCATACGTGTCATGCCCTGAATATTTATTCTTCTCAATTACTATTTGGTCCTATTAATTTATATTTTCCTATATAGTGTGCTTATTTCCAATTATTTTATTCTTGAACCTAAATTTTAAGTAGTTTGCATTTTTATGCCAAAAAAAGCTAAAATTCAATTTTCATTAGAATTAGTTTACTGAGAAGAGATTTTGAGAATAATTGATGGAAATTGGGAACAAATTTGGTTACTTGAAATTTTAAAGAAATGATTAAGAGTAACTAATGTTAGTGAATAAATTAGAGGAAATTTATTTTGAGCTAATTAGTGTGCTAATTAAGTGTTAAAATAAGTGGATATATATTAAAAATTAAAAAATGAATGGACAAATAAGGATATAGAGTGAAATGAGTGGAAAATGACTCACTAAGGGCAATAGTTGGAATCTCACTCTAAGGAGCATAGATCGAATATTTTAAAATATATTCATTAGGGTTTAAGAGCTACAAAATAGGGGATTTTGGGTTAGAAGTGGATGCCTCCTAAAGGAGAAGAGGAAAAGAGTGACAAAAAGAAAAAGAAAAGAGGTTTGGAGGAAGAAGAAGACTTGATTTCCAACAATAGGTGAGTGAGATTGCATCCCTTCCTAAACCCCTATTGAAATAAACTTTTGTAATAATTTTAAGTAAAATTTTACTATAAATGCTGACCTTTTATGTTTGTTTTATTTATTCTAATTTTTTTGTAAAACAGTTTGAAAAAATATAGTTTAATTTGTGAGATATAGGTTAATAAGTGTAGTTGTTCTATTTTGGATGTTAATGACTTAGTTGTTCCGCGCTAATTATTTTGATGTTAAAAGTTGTGAATCTGATAAAGTGTAAAACATAAAAGCTTTAGATATACATGTCTATTTTATAACCATAAAAATGCAAGTGGTCGTATTTTATAGGTTAAGAGATATGATCAAAATTTTGAAACTGGTCTGTCTAGTAAGACTAAAGTTAAGCCCAAGATTATACTTATGATTTGAGCGCGTAGAGAACTTATTTAGAAGTTGGCTAAAAATTGAATGTTGAAGGTTTAGATGTTGAGTAATTTTTTGTAAAATGGTTTGAATAAATTCATAATGATTTTGGAGATATAGTTTATTTACCATAGGCTTTTTAGGTTGTTACGACATCAAATGTGTTTTATTTTTGTGAGTAGATTTTAAGGACTATAGTTATTAAATTTGGGAAGATGTTCAACATGAATGTGTGTGTGTGTGTGTGGTGTGTGAATAATAACTATAAAAAATAATTAGGTTTATACTTAAATGGTTTTCAAGTTATGCTTATTGATAATTTGTTGCTCTATAAGTAAATTTTGTGATAATGGTAAGTCATTATAAATTTCCTATGAAAAGGCTACTCATGGGAATAGAGAGAGATGCTTAAAATGGATGGTGTAGGAAATATGTGAATACTCATGAGTAAGTTGCTAAGTTATCAATGTTATTATGTATGAATATTGTCTTAACTATTAGATTATGTTGAAATTTTATGGTATCTGGCTTAACTTTTTTTCTAGAATAGAAATTAGTTGTTGTTTTTTTAATAATGTGTAATGAAGTGAAGAATTAATAATAAATGGATTAATTACATAAAATGAGCAAAAGACCTATGTAAGGTGACTTAGGCAAATTTCTTTAAATAAAGACCTAAGTAAGGTGGCATAGGCAAGAAACCTAACTAAGGTGACTTAGGCAAATTTTCTTAATGAAAGACCTAAGTGAGGTGGCTTAGACAAAAGAACTAAATGAAGTGACTTAGGTAAAATTTCCTTAAACAAAGACCTAGGTGATGTGGTTTACGCAAAAAACCTACGTGAGTTGACTTAGGCAATGAAATAAGGATCCCTAAGTTAAAGAGATAATAGAAATGCCTAAAAACTTGATGAAGGGCATGTCTAATGAAATTGAGCTACATAAATGCTTCATTCTTGATATGGTGTTGCTTATTTAAAGAAATGATATCTTTTTAAGTGGTTGATGATTATGGTAATTGATGAACTTGTTCCTTTAATGACTATGATAATGCTTGATTCAAGAATAAATGTCTTGTTTAGATCTTGATGTCATAAGTTTTTGTGCAACCTATGGTAACTGATGAACTTGTTCCTTTAATATTTTTGCGCGGCTTCCTCATTAAAGAATCTGAATATGAAGAACTTATCTTTACTAGTTAGAGTGTTAACATAACCAAACTTTTCTAGTTTAAAGTAGCCAAGTATTAGACCAAAGGGAATGCATGTCACTCATCAAGAAAGTAACCTACAAGCGAGGAATTCCATTTCTTGGGTCCCTTTTGAAGGATTTTAGGAAGAGGTGAAACTAGATTACTTAGTTCAATTAGTTGAATGAAATGCAGTTTATCAAAGGTGGCAAGATCTCCCACTACCTTATTCCAAGCTAGCTTCTTTGGTGAAACTAAGCCCCCATTTTAAGTCTCACCCTTCTCAAGGGCAAGCTTTCCTTTATCCTTAAGAGGAAGTGAGCTAGAGAAAGAGGGAAAAATAGTAGTTGATTTGAGGTCTAAAGAGGAGGAGGGTAAAAGCATGCAAGGAACAAGCGTTAAGACTATTTTTCAATAATAAAAAATTGACAAACAGTGAAGAGGATTGGAGAATTGAAAGAGTAAGTGGGCTACTAGAATAGGAGATAATCAAGGGGTTGGACAAGTCTAGAACAAGTAAACCTGTGGGTTAATATAGTAGAGGGAAATTGAAGCTAGAGGAATAGATGAAAATTGGTCAAATTTGGAAGTTTATGAAGTTCCAGATTCAGATTAGAGGAGTAGATGAAAATTGAGTTGGAGAATGAGACTAAGGCATCAAACTTTTAATTTTTTAATTATCACACTTAGCAAGGATGCATAGGACTATACCACCACCATCCTAGGTTACATAAACCTAACAAGGATCACTTTAGATATCTAAGAGAGTTTTAACTATACTATAATCACTTTGGTATTATTAGAATTATTAATTTTCATTACCTGTATGGTTTGCACTTTGTGTAACTGGTGAATTAGTGATTGCTTCATAGAAAAGAAATAGCACTAAGGGTGTGATGGGTACACTACAAGAGAGTATGGTTTTGGTGACCAAAACTTTTTGTCGCTTAAAGACATTATACTGTCTTAAAAAAAATTTGTGATGGTAAAAATTTGTCGAACAAATGGTCACAAAAGCCTGGTAGAAAATAATTATCTACGATGTTTCCTCCAAATCGTCGCTCAAATGGTTTTGCTACAATTACGCGTCCGTCGTAAAAAGAAATAGGTATGGAGAAACAAAATTGTCGCAAATGACATATTGCGATGTTTTATTTTCATGGCTAAAGGTAATTAACTTTGTTAGCTTAGACCTAGGTAAAAAAATTTAGCGACGATTTATTTGCGTAGCAGAAAATATTTTGCTACGTTTTTGAAAATGTAGCTAAATGTTATTAGAGATGTTTTGGGAAACGGAGGTACAAAGATTTGGTGACGATTTTGTAAGAATTCTTATTTTTATTTATACTTTCTTATTACTTATTTATCATTTAAGTATAATTATTAATAACATTTTTAATTCACGTTCTTGTTTTAAACATCGTTTGAATTATAATTAAGTCACATTTTTGAATTATTGTTAGTAACAATGTTTGAATAATAATTAAGCAAAATAAAATAAAAATGTTTCATAATTAAAAATTAAATGCATTTTATAAAAAATGTAATTAAATGTTAATTACAAAAGTTAAGTTAAACATTTATGGACAAACTAAGACTCCTCATCATCACTACTACTTACATAGTTTGACCCAAGTAATTGTTTGACAATCTTTTTTAAGCTTGATCGACTCTCTTTCAGTATGGTCTAATTGTTGCTCATTAAGTTGTAAGTTTTCTTCATTACGATCTAGCTTTTCTTTATTACATTCTAACTGAGCCTTAAATGACTGGTTCTCCTTTTGAAGCATCGTTACATATGCTGGTTGTGACGATGATGAACTAATTGGCTTAAGGCCATACCCAAGACCTTTGATATATCCTGATGTTGTACCAAGGACGTTGTTGCAAATGGCATCCACATTAGGCTCATTTCCATCAGACAAAGATCTCTGAAACAACTCCTGCATCTTGTCCTACAATTTAAAACACAAAATCAAGATGTAATTAAAATATTATTAGTTAGTATTAAATAAAAAATAAACTTTAAAATTAAAATTTTATACTTACATAATTATTTTGTGCTTCTTCAAAAGTCCAACCTTCACCTTCATTGTTGTGTGTCAGTTTGTAATCACACTCTTGTTTATGTAGTTGAGTTTGACTCTGTTATATGAATTAAAAAAATTGAAACATAATAGATTATATTGTATTAACTAATATAATAATAACTTCTAAACAAAGAACGTACAAATTCTTGTCATATGACAACAAATACTTTAGAGCCGATGTTGTGAGGAGTTTTCATTTTTGCTCGTTAACCTTGGCTTTCTCACACTTTTCCTAAATAAAGAAAAGAAATATTCATTAAATGTAAAAAGAAAATTAACGGAAGCAAATGTGAAAAGAAAAAAGACAAACCTTAACCTTCACAGACGCCCAATAATCACATATTTCACTCAAACTTTCTGGGGTCATCCGTTTTGGAACATGTCTCCTTGCCTCATCATCCGAAGGAAAAGACTTGTAGTATTTATGAAGTTGATAACTATGATCCGTCGCCCTTTGTTTCAACAGTGAAATCACACAACTTGAAACTTTAGGGTTCTCGATATCGACTGTCGGATCCCGTTTCCGGAACCCGATTATCCGTTTCATGACCTTCTAACTATTACAAGATTTCTTATAAACTTCTCTTGTTCTGATACCACAGACGTTGGACCCCGGCCCCGGAGCCCGACTGTCCCGGGAAGTGAGCTCTGTTGGGACCCACTCCCGCAACATCTTGACCC
>JAOTBA010044502.1:0-29424 GCA_025629845.1 Erythroxylum squamatum
CCCTTCCCCATCATACCCCTATGGAATAGTATGCTGATCAGTACTAATATGCTGATCATTAGGAGGAGTGCTAACAAATTCTCTCATAGCCTGAAATCTCTATCTTGTTTCCTTTAAACTATTCAGACTTCAGCATATTCTGCTTAGGGCCTAGTGCCTTTCTTCCTCCGTTGTTATTAACATAGGGATGTTTTGATATCACAGGAATGGGGAGACCCTCGGAAAGAAGAGTTCTACTTCTACATGAAGTCGTATTCCCCTGTTGACAATGTAAGCAACAGATCGCTTGGCATCATATCTGTTATTAACGTCTTGCATTACCCTGGACTTAGAAAATCTAATAATAATTCTGTTAAAAATCAATGTTGGAGCATATTATGCGTTTATTTATAGCAATGTTGTATTTACCGTGATCCGCATCCGTGCTTTGTGCAGGTTAAGGCTCAAAACTATCCTGAGATTCTTATTACAGCTGGTTTAAATGGTAAGTGTTAATTATTGAAACTTCAACTTGTTTGTCCATAACTGATCAATGTAAAAGCTTCTCACATTAGGGTCATGGATAGATGGGGCCAGAGTAATCGCTTGTCTTTGAGCTATCAGTCACTTGATATTGTTGCTCTAGATTTGCAGAACTGATAATGTTTTCTGTTATCATTTTCCTATTGGTTGTTAATTCAAAGCAAAAACTCGCTTTTATCTCTCGTGCTTAGTTGGATGGCACATCTCTATGAACAAGACAATATGCCACATCAGGATCATGGAAACTTGAAGTGAAATCTTAGCCTCCTGGCTTATATACTTAGCATAGTAGTATTCCTGCAAACATCTCTTCACTTAAAAAACCTCAAGGGTGTCAATCTGAAAACTCATGAACTTTACTATGACCCATATATTGCAATGGCTTTTCTAATGGTGAGCACCATGCACTTGATTGGACTCTTTCATCTTTTCTGATAACTATAATCAGCTCAGGATATAATGATGGATGTGACACTTGAGACTCAGAATCAGTTAGAAATATTATCTTAGTCTGACCACCCTCATACATGATCATATTTAATACACATTCCTCATTCCAGCCTCCCAAATAGCCACAGTTGGTATAATGTTCGAATGTGGTGGAACTATGATAGAGAATTCTGAGTAGGGTTATGAATGATAATCTACACAAACGCATTATTATATCGCATATACCGCCATCTAAGGAACATTTGTCCAGCTTACTATAGCTAACCTTTATTACCTTGATGGTAGCCACATGTGATGTATTGTTTATGACTTTTAACCATTTATTCACGATTCCTCATGAATGTAACCAGCAAGTTATCATTTCAATTTTTCGTACAATTATATCTTCACCAGAGCATTGTCATTTTGACAAACATAGTTCTTAAGATGAATCTTTATTTGTAGTTTAGTTATCTTCAGTTCATATTCTTATGTCTTTCTTCTGCTAGTCACCATTGTTGATGTAGCAACTGCCTAAAGTAGAATGTCAACTTTTATGATTACTTGATTTCTACACTCTGGGGTTGAAGCTTTTGGTGGGTGCCCTGTGTGGTCAGTGTACTTTCATGCTTTTCTCATAGAAAAGTATCTGCTAGATTGGATAGATTGAGGAGAGGCATAATTTTGTTTAAATATATCCCTTACATTTCTTCTCTTACATCTTGGTCTAAATTATGGAATGTCGAAACAGATCCACGTGTTTTGTATTCGGAACCTGCAAAATTTGTGGCAAAGCTGAGAGACATGAAAACTGATGATAATGTACTATTGTTCAAATGTGAACTTGGTGCTGGGCATTTCTCAAAGTCGGGAAGGTAAGGTTTATCTTCAAAATTGTCAGCTCTTCCTTTGTTCATCTATGGCCGTAATTATATCAACATACAAGAAGAGAAAAGCTTATGGCTGTAATTTCTGTGAACAGTCTGTGTTTCTCGGAGCATTTTCAAGAGCTTATATGAAGTTTATTCATCTCATTCATTGATATATTACTAAAGGACCCCTAATCATTCATGATAACCTGATGGCAAGTTTCTAACATCGATAAAATAATTTATAACCCTGAACTTGGTAGTAGAAAATTAAGCCAATTCTTCTGTTTAAATGGTTTTCTCGTGGTTGCAGGTTTGAGAAACTCCAAGAAGATGCGTTTACTTATGCTTTTATTCTGAAGGCTCTTAACATGATTCCTGCTTGAATCTATGTGTTTGCAATCTGAACAACATGTCTGGACTGCTGTGTTAAGTGATGTTTCATTCATGAGCATTCGAGTGGTTGAAGAGATTTTGGTCGGTGGTGTTTCCGCGCTTCCTGGAACTCGTGTAATCTGGAAAACAGCACTTTTCTTTTATGAAATTAATAAATTTCTGATAACGTTATTAACTTTTTACATAACATCTGATAAGTTTGTATAAAGGTATTATATATATATATACATACATATATATAATCAAGTGATTGAATTTTAATTTAAAAAGAAAATTATAAAATAAAATTTATATTTATTTATAAAAATTAATTAAGTTGAAAAAATCGGTTTAATTGATCAATTATGTAATAATAAATTACGAAAATAAATTAAACCAAAAAACTTTATAGCTAGAAGTTTTACTGGTAACTAATTGGATTAATTTAATTTTAATTATTAACTTATATAAAAAGACAAAAATAAACAATTTATTTCGATTAAAATTCAATTTTTAATCATTTAAGTAGGCATCTTATTCACATTTTTTTAGTGAAAGTAAGGTTTTTTTTAACTAAATAAATTGCGAATTGAACTAATTAAAATTTTTTATAATTAAATTATTTAATAGATTTTTTAATTGTGAATTTTAAGATGTTAAATTTGACCGGTTGTCCTTTTTCTAACCTAAATTTTGGTGATCAAAAGTGACCTCTTAATTATGGGAACGTGATTACATGCGCCGATTTTGCTATTCTAATCATGTTCTAATCTATCTCATTCGTACATTTATGTGAAATTTATATAAATATCTAGATGAGATGAATTGGAACAGTATAGTTGATATAATTGATTTCATTTGTCAACTCAGGACGTAATCACTTGTACCAGTTTTACTATTTCAATTCTGTTTCAATCCATCTTATTCACACATTTATGTGAGATTTGTATAAATATGCGAATGAGATGAATTGGAACAACACAACTGACACAAGTGATTTTATTTGTCAACTCTGGCCGATTATATTGAGAAAGACCGAGCTTATTAAGAGTATATTGGTTCCTATGTGATCATCATCGTCGTCATCATCATCATCATCATACCTCCAAGTTTCGCACTGAAGGAGGATCTTAGGGGGCCACATAGTATATAACTTTACTCTTACATTGTAGAGAGGCTGCTGCCAATAAGCCCACATGCATATGTGACATGATAATAGAGATATATGTTAGAAGAAATAAATACGTAAAGATGGTATAAATATGGAAAGATTGTTAAGGCATTTAAATATATATGAATTAGATTGGTACACGTGGCAATTGATTTCATTTGCCAACTGTGGCCGATTATACTGAAAAAGCCCGAAGCTTATTATGATTATGTTGGTTCCTATGTGATCGGAATCAATATAACATCACCATTTTGGTCCCTACATCATGAAGATTTCTTTGAATCATTTTTCTTTTTCATATGAACCCAACCACATACGAACAGGACCTTCCCAGAAATCTTATCCCAGCGAAAATCACGAATCGTCTCTATCCTTTTGGGGTCATCTTCGTTCAACATCACAATCTACACAACCTAAGCAGCGTAACAAGAAAACCAAAAGATCGCAACTTTCACTTTCAGTTCCAATAATTTTCTTGTTCTTCTTCTTCTTCTTCTTCTTTTTTACTTCTTTAAGTAATTCTTCACCTTGTATCGGACAATACAAGAAGAAATAGACATGCCAACTTCAAACACTAGTCACGATGACAAGTATCTCCAAACCCTTTTGGCCTCTACTCGTCCTTTTCTTCGCGGAGAGCTTGAGTTAATTGACCAGAATTTGCCTTCACTGATCGCCGTGTTACGTTCTGTTGGAGCAGGCGAGTGCTGGCACAAACATGGAAGTTTTCTCGACCACCTCATCGATGCCTATCGCATCCTCAAGATCTGGAAAGCCCCGGATTGTGTGTGTCTTTGTGGCCTCTTCCATTCTGCGTATTCCAATTCTTATGTTAATCTCGCTATCTTTGATCCTAATACTGGCCGTGATGTGGTTCGTAACCACGTTGGTGAGGCTGCGGAGAGGCTAATTCATTACTTTTGCATTGTTCCTCGCCAACCACTTATTCATGACAATCTCTTGTTCAAGTACTCGGATACCGAGCTTGTTGAACACCTTAAGTCTTCTGAGATGTCATTGAGAAACGCAAAGGAGAAAGGTTTGTTCGATGGGGAGGAAACATGGAGGAAGAAACTGAACTCCCTCTTGCCAGCTAACGGCGTCACTGTGACGCATATTAAGACAGGAGAAGATGTTCTGCTAAGAAGAAGAATAGTGGCTGTTTTTCTCTTGATGACCATGGCAGACTTCAGTGATCAACTCTTTGGTTTTCAAGATGCGTTATTTGACAACTTCGACGGTCGACTAGAGTTTGTAGGTAACAATATTGCCGCTTTGTGGCCTGGAGATGGGAAACCTGGGCTGTGGATGAATTCAGTGTCGAGGATGGGTGCAGTTTATACATTGATAGTGAGAGAAGAAGACATCTTTGTGGAACAGAGGAGCAGGGGTGGTGGTAGTGGGATGAACAAGGAAAGAGATGAGGATATAGAGCTTGTAGTGCCACCAGTTCTGGAGAACTGCAGGAGGGTTGTTGGTGATGGAGATCAAATAATTGCAAGGGAATTGTACTGGGAAGCTGTTTGTGACGTAAGCAAGAAAGGGTTTGAAAAAGCAGAGGGGTTATTACTGAGCTGTATTGAGAAGAACCCTTCTGTTGGTGAACCACATGTGGTGTTAGGACAGTTTTACTTGACCAAAGGGAGGTTTGAAGAGGCTGAGAAAGAAGCAGAGAAAGGGGTGAGGCTGATATTGGAGTGGGGCAGTCCTTGGGATAAGAGGATGTCTTGGACAGGGTGGGTTGCTTGGGGTAGGGTACTGTTGATGAAAGCTAAAGAGAAGTCATGGCCTCAGACTTCCTGGGGTATCCTTAACTTGGGCCTTGTCAGGTGAATGCTATCACTGCACCATATCTACGCAACTTGCTTGCTTGTTCTTAAATAAAGATGCTTGTTCTTCAACTCATCCTTAATGTGAAACCTAATTTGATTAGAACTTCAAATAAATGTCGATTTCTTGTGGTCCAGATGCAGGCAGCATTAGTTACAATACTTTGACAGGCATCGTTAGGCAGGTTACTTAGCTGCTTGAACTATGTTTGAGGTAATCTAATTTGATGAGGTTAGTTTAAGCTTAGGGCCCTTTCATTCCAAGAAAATCACTTGCTATAAAAATATTAAATATTGAACTCTCAAAGAATGGCGGCGTTTGTTGTATTAATGGCCTCAAAAGCAACTGTTCTTTTGTCTACTATCGACGAGCTTCGTCTTCAAAATGAGGAAGCTGAGTATTTGAACCAGGTGAAATAATTGAACCTTGGGGGACCTCAAACTGTGGAATCTGAAGTAATGGATTGTCTCATACATTGAACTGCTAATTCCAGGCCGTACTCTCTCTCTGCATTTGGATGTAGAAGGTCGGCATGATATGGATATGAGTTTCAAATTCACTGCTCTTCACATAAGACTTGAGATAATGAGGAGCTGCACAGTTGAAGAACCCTTCCATCAATCTGATTGTATGAACCTTCTGTATACTTTTATACCAATTGTGTTTCAAGAAAAATAAGCAATAATTCATTTTATTAATCAAACGCAAACATCGAAGGGTACAATATTCTAAACTCCGCAACTCAATAATAATTTACCTAGCGTAACATGACCTACACTCCCTAGAGTTTAGACAGAAGCATTACGGAGCTGACATGAAGACTCTCTGAGATGTTCACGAATTTAAGTTCCATAATCAAGATGCTGGACATGGTGTCATAGAAAATTGTGGAATAACTCTGTATGCGCAAGTTGATGCTGATGATGATAATTATGGAAGTGTCAGCCAATATGAATATGAACTTCAAAAATGATGATGTTGATGAAGATATAAACTGTGAGGATGAAGAAGATCTGAATTCAGAATATGAAGATATGAACTCGGTAGATGGTCATGAAGATATGAACTTGGAAGATGACGAGGACGAACTCTGCTTCGAGTAATGACTGATATTCTGTCAGGAGGTTCCATTCTGCTTATTTCAATTCATATGTTAATCTCGCCATCTTTGATCCTAACATTGGCTGTGACAATGTTGGTGAGGCTGCAGAGAGGCTAATTCATTACTTTTGCATTGCACCTCGCCAGCCATTCATTCACGACAATCTCTTATCAAGTACTCGGATACTGAGCTTGTTGAACACCTTAAGCTTTCTGAGATACCATAGACATGGAGGAAGAAACTGAAATCCTCTTGCCTGCCAATGGCATCACTGTGAAGCATATTAATACAGGGGAGGATGTCCTGCTATGGCTCTTTTTCTCTTGATGACCAGGGCAGGTTTCAGTGATCAACTCTTTTTTTTTTCTTTTTGCTACATAGGAAGAAAACAAAAAAGTAAAACAAAAGCACCCTAGCTAGCACAGGATTCTGCGATACAAAGCGCCATGCTTGTCTCGATGTATTTGGTTTTGGACGGTCACCGGGGATTTCTGCAGAATATCCAAGCCTGGACTGAAAATCACTGCAAGAGAGGCCAACCAATCTGCACACTAGTTTATTTCGCGATACACATGTTGGAGTTACACCTTCCAGGCTCAATATATTAATCCTCGGGTACTGCTACTAACAAAATATCGTCAGGTAAAACTAAATTGTAAGAGGAGAGGATGTTAATAATCTCAAGGGAGTCCACTTCAACGATCACTCTTCGATAACCTAGCGCCCAAGTCAGGGTAAGGCCCAAGTGGACGCACTAGAGTTCCGCCGTTACAAGAGAACCCCTACCGATGTGGTGAAGGAACCTTCCACACCACCTCCCTTGACAATCCCTAATTAAACCACCTGCGGTGGCAATGTTAGACCCTTATTTGACTGCTCTATCCGAATATATCTTAACCCAATTCTTTGCCGGTTTAGTCCAACCAATTAAATTTCCGACAGGTAACCCCTGATGCTGCAGCACGCAGCTTTCCGCTTTCCTTGCTCTTGCTATCCACTTTACATACTCCGTAACCGCTCGAGGACCTGCTTCCGGCCAAACAAAACCTACTTCAAAAATGCTTCGATTTCTCCATTGCCAGAAAAACCAGCAAGCTATTCCATAAATCGTACCCCAAGCAATCTGGTTTACTTGAACCTGCGTCCTAACTCCTAAGGTTATGAGCCACCCACCGATCCACTTCTTGTTGAAAAGAGTCCGTGTCCACCGTCACCGAGGGAAAGGTACATTAGAATGATTTCGTGCGCGGGCAATCTCGAATGATGTGCAAACTTGACTCTTTCTGTCCACAAAAATGACAACTGCCATCTATTGTGCTTTCTGTTGATTTGTTAGCAGTTTTTCTTTAGTTAGAAGCCACAAGAAGGCTCTAATCCACTGAGGCCCTTCCCATTTTCAGATGGAGTCCCGAAGACCATTTTGAGTTTCCGTATTGCTGCCTTCAATTAAGTCATATGTTGACACCACTGTAAACCTCCCATAACTAGTTGACAGTGGACTTTTGGTTTTCAGGTAACAATTTTGCTGCTTTATGGCCTGGGGATGGGAAACCAGGGCTGTGGATGAATATGGTGTCGAGGATGGGTGCTGTTTATACATTTATAGTGAGAGAAGAAGATATTTTTTGTGGAAGAGAGGAACAGAGGTGGTGGTAGTGGGATGAATAAGGAAAGAGACGAGGATTTAGAGCTTGTAGTGCCAGCAGTGTTGCTGTGTTGGAGAACTCACGAGGGTTGTTGATGATGGAGAGGATAGACTTGCAAGGGAGTTATACTGGGAAGCTGATGTGATATGACCACGAAAGGGTTCGAGAAAGCCGAGGGATAAGGGGTGAGGCTGATATTGGAGTGGAGAGTCATTGGGATAAGTGGATGTCTTGGACAAGTTGGATTGCTTGGGCTAGCGTACTGTTGCCAAGGAGCAGTCAGGCTCAAACTTCTTGGGGTATCCTTAACTTGGGCCTTGTTTCTTCACTGCAACATATCCTTAATGTCAACTAGTGGCAACAACCTACGATTTCTTCCAGGCAACATTAGTTACAATACTGTAACGGAGAATGCATGTGCATGTTTGAGGTAATCTGATTTCATTAGGTTATTTAGCAGCGGATCAGTTACTCCCAGTAGACATTTTATCCATCAGCAATGTCTTAACACAAGAATATATGTGCATCTAACACAGAAACAAATTGTTCACAAAAGATTGACAGAATGTGCATCAGCTTCTGAAAAACATGTGGTTGATGATAAATTGTTAGTTTGCATGAAGATATGATTTTTTAGCTTCTGATATAGCTACGAATTCATCTTGTTTTTGTTCTTATAATCAACTGGTTTCAAACGGGAGCAGATCTACTGCTCCCGAATTGTTGTGCTCGCTGTGTCTTTAAGATCTTAGCCATCCAACTTATTTTAATAAATGTCTGAGATTTATTCAGGTACAGCGGGCACAACAATTCGAGAACAACAAATCTATTCCCGGTTTCAAACAGATAATTCCAAGATGGATAATTATAGTCAGGGATGGAGCCAGACTCTACTCTAAGGGGGAACCATGAGATGGCCCAGATGGAACCTGGAGGGTGGAGGCGTTTTCAATCTGGCGAAAGAGGGCTGTGCGTGCAGAGTTGAAGAGAAGAGAAGATAGGGATTTTTTTTTTAAAAGGGGGGCCACTTATATTTGTAATTTTAAAAATTTTAATTATATAAGTAATTTTTTTAAAAATATATATTTGAAAGGGGGGCCATGACCCCCCTCCCCTATAACATGGCTCCGTCCCTGGTTATAGTACATCTTATCATTTCTTTTCAATGTTGTCGTGTGACTTCTGTCTTTTTTTGGGTCTTAGACGTGTTTCTAATATAAAAAGTTTAGGGTAATATTAGTAATTTCAGAAAAAATCATGGCTTTGGGAAAAATAAATGCAGGTTCCTCCCCTAAATATTGAAAAAAAAAACACTCTAATTGAAAAAAAGGTTAAATTTGAATTAATTAATAAAATGGACAAATTTCTAACTTTGCAAGAGTCGGATGAGAGTAATCAATTGTACGTAGTCTTTCTTTTACATTTTACAAAAGAATTACTTTACTGGTTGCTCTAAGATTCGCCCTCATTTGAATTAATTCATACATGACAATTTTTTCAATAAAAACCTAATTTCATTCCTAGTTTTTAAAGATGGTTTAATCCTAATTTGTAGGTACATAAAGACATTTTGAAAAAGAAAAGTTGAGATTATTTTTAACAATGCTACAAAGCTTTTTATATGTTGAACTCATAATGAGATTATTTTGTACCTATCTTAAACACTTAGTTCTCATTTAGCAACCAGTTATGAAAGAATCAGAGCAAAAAAACAAGAATGAAAATGAAAAGTGAGAATCAAAATAGGAATTGAATTAGTGATTATGCGTATTTGGTATGGAAGCATTAGGAATGAGATTATAGAAGTTAATAGTTATACCAGTATTTGGTATCAAATATTAATAATGGTAATGAAATTTTTTTACTTATGTTTAATTATTATGTGATTAATTTTGTAAATAATTAATTAAATATTTTATATTATTATTAATAAATAAAAATTTTGTATTTAATAAATAAATAATTAAAATTATATTAATGATTAAATAAATTATTAATTTGTAAATAATTGTGTATATTTTTTATAAAAATAAAATTAAAAATTGTAATGAACTTATTTTATGATATAAAATCATTAAAATAAAATAAATTAATGTGCAATATCGATAGAAAAAATATGAACATGTTTGTAAGCAATAATAATGGAGAAAATAAAAAGACGAATTTATCACAAAAAGAACAATAAAGAAATTAAAAAAATTAGAACAATAAAAACTGACCTAGATAGATATGTTGTTTACCAACAAGAGAAGAAACGCGAGCAGAGAGTTTTAGTTGAGACGAAACACAGGGAAAAAAAAGTTATGTTGAATAAATAACTCATTTTTAGTTATTATATAATTTATTTAGCACATAATTAATTAAAATATTTATATTTCATAAATAATTAATAAAAATTCAATGATTTTATAAAATTATTAATTTTTAATAATTATGAAACAAAATGAAATAATTATTAAAGAAATTAATATAAACGATAATATTCTAATAAGAACCGATATCTTGATAATAACGAGATAATATTTTAAAAATAACTTAATAATATTTTTTATTTCTTATTCCTAATTTTTTCAGCCTATAATTAAACTTAAATAAAAGTCCAGGATCATTATTTAAGATAGGGATAAAGTTATATATTATTAATTTTTTTCAAATTGTACATTTTAGCGAAAGTTGTTAGAATTATAGTGATTCGTTGGCTGCGGATAGGCCATTTTGAGTATAGGAGTAGGACCCTCCTCTCTAGTTGTACTTAGACAATTATATGACAAGGTGTAGGGGGTCCTCAGAAATTTTAGGACCATAATAAACCAAAGTGTCCTTCAGCTTTTTAATTTGTAGGAACACCAATTCTAACCAAAGTCTCAATCATATTCCGCAATCATAGGCATAGCTACCTAATTCTATCCATTTCTATACATATGTCTAACAAACAAGTAACACATTGGTTGGAAGTTGGTTCCAGAAATCATCTGCTTTTTACTTTTTTATTTTTTATTTTTTATTTTTGTATGTTTGAGTCTTTCTTTTTGTGCAACACGGAATATCACTTTGAGTTTGAAGAGATTCAGTAATATATAAACTTATTTTTAACCAACAAGAGGTTTTTAAATCTGTTGAAGAAATATGTTAAACGAGGTAAATTTTTGTAACAGGTTAACTCCAAACCATATTATAGATGCAATTTTTTTATAATTTTAACCTATATTAACAAAATGTTTAGTATCATCATCTGTAGTAATATCAGAGCAATTTGAAAAATCAAGCCTTAATTATTTTCCTATTATGATGAAAATAAAATTTTAAAAATATGAAACAAAATATTTTTAAATAAATTATTCGAAAAATTATAAATTCAAATCAACTAATAATTCAAGTAATCAGTGTAAATTATTAGTTTTAAAATTTTCCAATATCACTTTGTGTGTTCTTTCTTTCTTTTTTCCTTTTTTTTGGTTGCTGTTATCTATTCTTCTTTTACTTTTCCTTTAACCAATTCAGTGTAAATTCAGTGCTTGGCATGCACTGAATTATCATTTATTTGTAACTTTAAGGTTTTGGTTGGGTTTGTGGTCACAAACTCACATTGTGATTTCCTTTTCACATTAAAGATTTGTAAATTACTACGCATATTTGATAATTTATTTTTATTTTAAAGGATAAAATTCAAATATTAATTTTCTTATTTAAAAATTAAAAAGAAAAGGAAAAAAAAAAAGAGGAAGAGACAGGAGTAGGACAGTGGGGATTTCCCATTCTCTGCTTTAAGGAGATGCGTTACTTTTGGAAGAGACAACCCACGAGGAAGAGAGACCAGTTCGGTCTTGACTATTCAATCCAGCTCATTCTCATCCTCGTCCTCATTCTCAGTTAAAATCTTCATGTTTAATCCCATGGTGCAGATAAGTTATTAAGGAGCTCTTCTGGTTTAAGTAAGATTGTGGGTTCGAACTGTCCTCATGTATGGAGCCGTTTAAAAATTTAAGGTTTAGAGTTTTGCTTTCCGCAAAAAACCTACTCGATTCGAGCCAAAATTAGTCTAAATGTGGATGACTTAAAGTGTCTTATCATAGTTGAAACCCTCCTAAAACATCTCGTAAGAAATTATTAAAAAAAAAACTTCATGTTTGATGCTTCCCTTCCCCTCCTTCCATTGTGAAATTGCGTACTTTTTGACTCATTAGGCCCTACAAAATCGAAGACTCCACACCATTCCTTAATTAAGCTCGTGATTAAGTAGTCATTTTTAAAGGGCCCCAATCCACTTTCTTATTATTAAAAACAATCATCTTGCTTAACATTCCTAATTATTATCTTTTAAAAATTATTAATAATTCTTAATTTTATACACCCGCCTCCTTCATTCATCAACTTCTGTTAAAAACTTTAATTACAAATTTGACAAAAAAATATATTTTTAACACGTGACACTACACAATGTTGTTTAGAATTTCACAATTAAAGTTTCGCATATGATATAAAGTTAAAATTATTTGAAAATTTACTTTTACTACAGCCTAAAGTTAATTTCTACCATTGACACATAACGGTAACGAGGCTAACATGAAGACTTTTAAGGTAAAAAAAGGAAAATTGAGTAGAAATCAAATTAATTGGACCACCTGACCTAGCTAGTACCCTTTCTAATTTTGAAGATTAGGGGAAACAAATGACTGAATCCATCTTGGGAATTTATATGGTGTTGGCTAAGAGTAAGACACAAATATCAGAATTCAATATGAACCATTCCTTTTTTAATGCTCATCTATCTTTACTTTTGTCAAGAAATTAGTCACTTTTGTCGACATCAACTCGTGGCTACATAGTTTCATCGCATGCCAAACAAAACTCCTTTATTAGAATTGGGAGATGCGGGTGCACCGTGTATTTTGAGAGGGTAATCGTTGCACGAATTGGTTAGCCAATTACAGCTACAGATTGCCATTAGGAGTACAATGATTTCACGAAGTCGTGGATGAAATTTCGCCCTTACTGTTGGCAGACTCAGTTGGAGTCGCTCTCCTTCAGGTAACAAGCATGTAGTCCTTTTTGGACTTAGGCCCTGTTACTTATATCAAAAAGAAAAAACGTTCAATTTGTATTCATGAGATTGATGCCTTTTAGATAATAAAATTTAGCCTAAATTTTATCGGAATAATTCCTTGTTAGCTAAACTCTACGTCGATAATAACGTAATATTATTTTTAATTTTTTAATAAAAAGTAGTTTTTTCTGTAAAATTCACTATCTAATATATGTAAATATGAGCTTCATTGTTACATGACAAGTGAGACTTACTGTCTGAAATATGTAGACAATAACCTCGTTGTTAACTATGAGATCCACTTTTTGATTAATTAAAAAAATTAATTATGCCACATTGGAGTTACTCTTACTTAAATAATATAACAATAATGCTGACATGACATTTAATGGACATGGGGCTAATTTCGCCAAATTTTATGTTCATTTAGGGTTTGTTTTCACTACTTTAAAACGTTAATGTTTAATTTGAACACTTCAAAATGTTATGATTCTAAGTTATATTATATTGCAAGCGTTGAAATACAAAATATACTTTTGACCTAAAATTTATAATTTTTTGGTAAGAATTGGTATTTGAAAGTGTATCAATAAATTATTAATTGTACAAAATAATTCATAAATTATATTTTAAATAAATTATTACATTTATTCATAAATTTAAGGTATTTCTGATTTATAATGATGAAAGCTTTTAAATTATTAAGCACTAATTAGGCCACTCCTCCTGATAGCTATTGATTGTGATGTAACTTGAACGAATAGGTTGAAACTAAAGAGTGCAAGTGCTCGGATTTTGATGTTCTTCCAAGGGAAAGAGTCATGGGTTGACGATAAACATTGTTTTATCGAGTTATGTTGGTTAGTTGAGCATTATTTACGTTTTCTTTTAGTGGATTACAAGTGTTAAGAACAAGTTGATTTAACTTTCTATGATAAAAGTGGAACAACCACCAACTTTGAATGTGGTATTGTCAATTGCTCTATGCTTAAGCAGAGAATAATGGGGTGATTAGTAGCTCTTAAGCTTTGTTTTCTCTTCTAATTTTACTATTTTTTTCCCCCTCAGGACACTTAGAATCCGAATCAGTGGTGACAGGAAATGCAGATCTGTTTAGCATTTGAGAAAATCTTCGTTAATATGAAATATATTTTGTATTATCAATATTTTGCATTACGTGTGAATTTATCGAAAACAGTTTTTCTATTAGGTAGAGATAAAGTTACATATTATTAGACTTCTTCAAACTCTACATTTTAACGAGACTTTTACGGAGTATTGTTGTTGTAATTACTTTTAATTACTGAATTTGTCAAATAATTTATTTAGCCTTTGTTTGTTTGGGATTATACCAGTAGAGCTTTTGTAAGTAAAATTTTTCTTTAGATCTTTTTTTAGAAAAATTTTCTAAGAAGCTAGTTGACTATTTGACTGTCATGTAAAAAAGAGCTTCATACAGTAGATTGTTTGATAATATAAAAATAAAAAGCAATTTTAAATTTAACTATATTTTGTTTTGTAATAAAAATTATTTATGCATATAAATATTATTTAAAGTATATTAAACAATATGCAAAGCACAATATATTAATTATTATATAATTCTAAACTATATGAAACATAAATAAAAATATACATAACCAAATATTTTATATAGATTATAACATAAGTAAAACTAATATAAAAAATAAATATTAAAACATATAAAAAGTCAAATAATATTATATAATTTCCAAAATAAATGTGAAGATGAGTTTGTGGGTATTGTAAGAATTATGTGTAAAATATAAGGGTAAAAGAAACTAAAAATGAGCTCATTAATTAATCTGAAAAATTTATTGAAAAATATTTTTTTAAAAAGCTCTAAATTTGAGCTTTTTAAAAAACTATATTTTAGCTGTCAAAAAAACTATATCTACTAATAATATTTTTTTATTTTATAATTAAATGCTCATTTTTCTTAAATTTTTTTTTGTAATAAAAAAAGTAAATATTCACCCTCTTAAACTTCAACAAAACAGGCACTAATGTTTGGTTCTTTAGAAGCGAGCTCTTCGCCTCCCATTGATGGCTTCCGATTAATCATATCTTTTACAATAAAAAAAATAAATTGAACTCTAAAATTTGTCTCAAAGTTTAATTTAAAATATCTTAAAATTAAACGTCAATTTTTGCAAAATATTTAATTTAACCCTTACTTTAATAAAATAATAACAGTTGTCGTCTACTTCGATACTTCCACTTGTAACGTATCCTTGAACCCAAGCCATCAAAACTGAAGTTTAACCTCGAAAAGATCTTCTCTTCTCTTGAATTTTGACGGAAACCAAACAGAGTCCTTTGTTGGTGAGGCTGGAGTGAGATGTTGTGGGTGGGGAGGCTAATTGTTCTTTTCCAATTGGTTACTGCAATTCTGGGCTGGGGAAAGGAAGGTCACTATGCTGTTTGCAAAATAGCAGAGGTCACACTTGCATATTTTTATTCTATTTTTCCTTTTGTTTCCTATCTTCAAAGGGGACTTGCTTGATAAATATGGCGGTGGTTCGTTTCATTTTATTGATTTATACAATTTCTTTCTCCTTTACTATATGCCGTCTGTGATTTAGAGCTTAATGAGAGGAATCTTTTCCTTTTTTTGCAATATACATGAATCTAATATAACCTCCTATCTTGGACCAAATTTACTCTCATGTGATGGGTTCAGCTTTTGGTGATGAGGTTACTGGGAAGACGTGTGTGGTCTAGTGATGGTGATATCATATGGAAGTAAAAGTCTCGAAAGTGGTGGTCAGTTTTCGTCTAATGCGGTACTACTTTTAGCAGGATTATTTATCTGAAGATGCACTAGCTGCGGTGAAGAAATTACTTCCGGAGTCTGCTGGAGGTGATCTAGCGGCAGTCTGCTCTTGGGCTGATGAGATTCGTTTTCATTATCACTGGAGCAGTGCTTTACACTTTGTTGATACTCCAGATTTCAAGTGTAATTATGGATATTGCAGTAAGCTTGGCTTGGTGCTTGTGCTCTTTGGTTCAGTATGATATTATTTTCACTGTGATGCCAACATCATGATCTCTTAGACTCTTAGAGACATAAACTACTCCGTTTAACTTTTCCTGTTTTGTTGTAGGGGATTGTCATGATTCTTCAGGGCATAAAGATAGATGTGTTACTGGAGCAATTCTCAACTATACAGCTCAACTCAAGTCAACAAATCAAGATTTTGTTTTAGAATTGAAGTGTAAGCACTGCTATGTCATGATCTTGACATTTGCAGGATTTTTGACCTAATATAATCACTTGAACTGACATGACATGGTGAATCATCTGACATTCATTACAGCCAATTTAACTGAGGCTCTAATGTTCTTATCGCACTTTATTGGGGATGTCCATCAGGTCTGTTTGTCCTCACAGCTCCGTCACCCATCTGTGAGTAATGAGCAGCCATCTGATTTGAGGTTGTATTGTGATGACAGCCCCTGCATGTTGGTTTCCTGGGAGATTTGGGTGGAAACTCAATAATAGTTCGATGGTACCGAAGGAAGACAAATCTACATCATGTCAGTCATTTATGGTTTCCAAAACAGATACAGATTTCTGCATTTTACAGCTGTGTGTATATGTCAAACAAAAATACCTTTTTCTTCCTTCTCTTCTTGCCCCCCAGGGTGGATGAAAATGGAATTGATTGGCATATGTCTATCCATTGTAACAAAATTGCTTAGCATTCCATGAATATTTTGGGAAACAAGCATGCAAGATATATATGAGCCATGTTGGTTAGTACTCAAGTCAAGAAAACCAGTTTCTATTTATGTCCATCAAAACACTTGTTTCCCTTCAAATTACCATCACTACCTAATAGACCCTCATTTATCTAAATTGTTTGTCATCCTTTCCTATTTGTGGAGCTGGATATGCTACCATTTGCTGAGGTCTCAATTTTATGGAACAACAAATGTTCACTAAATCTATTTATGTTCATAGCTTCCTATTTGTACCTCATCATTCTCAGTGAGCACTTGCTCATTGCCATTAGTTTTCATTTATTTTCTCTTCCAGGTATGGGATGACATGATTATAGATTCAGCCTTGAAGACATTTTATGGGTCAGATCTTTCAATAATGATTCAAGCAATTAAGAATAACATGACGGTATGCTTTCATGCTGCAGACTGTTTTGACATTTAATCCATTGAAAAGAACCAACGAGAATAGTACAGGGTATATGAGTATCCTGAATCCATAAGTAGTTGCAGTTATGAAATTTATATATTTTATGGTCATATATATATATATATGAATTAATTCTTGATGTTTTTCTATAATTGCTTTTGAGTTTTGGTGTATATTTTCTGATTGTGTTGTTTCAATATTGATAGGAGAGTTGGTCCAATCAACTGCCAATCTGGGAACATTGTAATCGCAATCTCACTTCATGTCCAAATCTGTAAGGACTTGGCCATACTTGTCCATTTTGTTTTTGAATCTACATGCATGAAATTTGTTAGAGACCACCTGCTGTAACACAAATTCAACCCAAACAATACTGCCCTGCACTATAATCAACACTCAACAACCACAGAACCAACACACACACAGCAGCAATAGAACAGAGACAAGAAGAAGAAATGGAGATGAAAGGAATATCGGTCACTATTATTTCCTGGCTAGACTTCGAGGGCTAGCAACCTCCACATTAGCTAAGCTTCGAGGGCTAGCTAACCTCCCCAATACAATCACCAAATCATAACCGAATACCCATCCTCCTCCCCCTAACCCCCTTTTATTCTCTTCTTGTAACTAACTCTCACATGACTCACCTAATTTCCCACTTTACCCTCACCTATAGCCTGTATTGCCTTATTTCGTATTCCCCCTCTATTGCTATATTTCTGCTAGTCTCAACATGCAGCAAATCCAGACCTGTCTGCTTCGGTTACAAAGCTTGAATAACAGTTTAAACTACTATCTTATGTAGAGATTTGGGATGCGTGCAGTCATACAATTGTGTTATTAATAAATTCAATCACGATCAGACAATTTCTCAGGTTGCAATAATTGATTTTAGTAGGTTCTTTACATGGAAGAAATTCTTGCTCTCCAACCAACTTGTTTCTTGACTAAAACTAAGAAGCAAATAACGCCATACTATAAGATCAGGAGTTATACCTCTTCCAGTCATTTGTAAGAACAGATTCAAACCCTGCTGAAAGTTGCTGTTCTTGCAAAAAGCTTCAATAAGAGAACTGTAACTTCCTATATCAGGCACAAAATCTCTTCCTATCATGTCTTCAAGAAGTTTCAGGGCACTCCCTTCCTTTCCTTGCCTACAAAATTCAGTAATAACAGCATTGAATGTGGAGGGAGTAGGAAAATAACCGCAGCCAACCATCTCATTCACGAATTCGAGTGCTTCTCGCACATTCCCTTTTTGACAAAACACATAGATTAACCTGTCGTATATAAGCACACTAGGGATTCCACCTTCACTAATCATTTGGTCATAAACTCTCCTAGCATCCTCAATGGCACCTTCTTCACAGAAGCCTAATATTGTCAAGCTCCTATCAACAGTTCTAGGAAATAATTTTTCGAGCCTCATTAGAAAATCAATTGCCCCATCCCACAGGTTTTTCTTATAAAGACCATACAAGACACTGTTATAGGGACCAATTCGACCCATGGAAATGCCCTTAGCCTCCTCCATCAGCTCTAAGATCTTAAATCCATCATCTATCCTCCCTCCTGAAAACAAACCTCGGATTAATGTATCGAATGCAGCAAAGTTCCAATTGATCCCATCTGTTTTCATATCATTAAACATTGTAAGGGCTGATTCCCACATCCTGGACTCACAGAAACCAGATATCAACTCGTTATAGGTATCTACATTAGGAAGGCATCCCTTTCTCTCCATCTCTTTCAAGAAATGATGACCAATTTTCACTTTTCCTATCCTACAAAAGCCCCTAATCAATGTGTTATAAGTAACAACATCGATCATACCTCCCTTGCTTTCTACTCTTTCTAGCATCTCGACAGCCTCTGGCACACGGCCAAAATTGCAAAGAACTTCAACCACCTTAGTCACTGTCACTACATCAGGTACAAACCCAGCATTGAAACTCTTTTCTAGCAACACAAGAGCCTGAACTAAGTTTCCTTCGTTACAGTACCCAGAAATCAAAATATTGAAAGTGACATCATTAGGCTCCTCAATATCAATCATCAAGCTTCTTGCTCTTCCCACTTTGCCATTCTTGCAAAGAGAATGAAGCAAAGTGTTATAAATAACAGTATTTGGCTTCACACCTCTGGATTTGAGAACTTGCAAAAGTTTAAAGGCATCAGCGATTCTATTAGTCAAGCAAAGGCCTTTCATCAAAATCCCAAAGGTATAATCATCACCTTGCACACCATTCCCCATCATTTTCTTTCTATAGAACTTCCTAGCCAAATCAATGTCTTCTTTGACAAGAACATCTAGTATCGAGTTTAAGATTTTCAAAGATGGGTTCTTGTGAAACTTAGCAACCACGTCAAGCACTTCGATAACTCTACGAATCATTCTAGCTCGGCCGAGACCTCGAATGATAGTAAGGAAGATGTCCTCGTCAGGAGGAGAACCGACTGAATGGGGCATTTCATCAAGCAGTTGCTTGACAATGTCAAAACGACGGAAAGTGCAGAGCTTATGCAAAACAGCTCTGTATGTGGACTGGGAATGAGTGAAGCTCGGGATTCTTGCGGCCCATTTAAAGGTTTCGAGCGCTTTGGACGCTGACTTTTGTTCTAAAATCAGATGGACTACATGTTCGTGACTGGGGACTGAAAGGGATGATGACGATGACAAGAATCGTTTGGAGAGAGAGAAAAGAAGCAATGAATGGGAACGATTTGTTGTTAGTGTTGGTGGGGAGAAAGTTGCAAGCTTTGAAAGTTCTGAGAGCATATGAATGCTTCGTATATTGAGGTGAGACTGACTGCACTAAGCAAAGCTTGAAGGTTCCAACTGGTGGATCGAAGTCTTGAAAGTTAATTTGAGTTTTAAGCTCAAATACATTGCTAGTACTAGGTAGAGTCCAATATTACCCTGACAGTTTTTAATCGCCAATATTTTAGTTAAATTTCCAACTTTTTTATTAAGTTTATTTTAATAATTTTTATTATTAAAAATAGATTAATTTATAAAATAATCGATAAATTTTTATAAATCAAAATAAATGAATAAATTTATTTAACAGTATATTTTTAATTAAATTTCAAATTCATGACATTTAATGACAATCTTTTAATTATATTTCAAAAATTTTAATTTTATTTAATCTTTACCCGATTTTGTGATGATCTAATTCTGATTAAACTTTTTAAATCTTAAACTTCTTACCTTATCGGTTTTACTTCCACTCCGTTTTTTAAAATATTAGTTTTAAACGCCTTAAGAACAAGGTAGGTTGTTCTTTATTCGTATTCCCCAATTTCATTTAAATTCTACGAGCCGAATGGATTAGATTTAGGTAAAATATATTTATATAGTTTATAATAATAATTATTAATATTATTTAAATTCTTTTATATATTTTAAATTATTTATTAATGTGTATAAATATTTTAAGTTAAATCCTTCAATTTATATTGAGTCTACCAACTTTTAGAAACTAATATGTTTTCTTTTTCTAAATGTTCTTTTTTACCTCATCATTCAATCAACTTACAAAATAAGTTTTTACAATCTCTAGAGTCATTGAGTACATAGTGAATCACTTAAGTTGAAGATTCTATAGTTGTTAAACGTTAAGGAAGATTTTAATGTAAAAATGATTTTATAATTTTATATTTTAAGATTTAAGGCAAATATAGGAGTGTTTTGTTAGATTTTTTTTCCGCTTTCATAGTCATGGAATATCTAGACATGAATGGATCATTTAAGATCCAAATCAACTTGGCATTTGTTGAGTTGTTAATGAGAATTAATATATAAGAATACTTTTACAATCTAAAATTTTAAGTTTTTGGATAAAGATACCATGTCTTATTAGAAATTAGACATAACCATTTCGGCTACATGCAACAAAAAGAACATGGTTTTGCTTCTCTTATTTTTATTACTAGTCCAATTTGGAGAGGTTTTTAACTATCTATCATTTAGGTTGATTAAGCAAAAAGTTGTACTGTCAGAAGAAAAGCAAAAGAGAGAGAGAGAATTATACCTTTACTAAGGATCATTATAACAAATTATCGGATTAATGAAGTACAATCCCATAATTCTATCAAGTATAATCATTGCAAAATCTTCCCAGATTACTCGACTTTCTTGCAAACAATCTGTAAAGGTGATCATGACAAGCGATAACGAGATTAAAAAGAAAGTGGCATCAAGGCTAAAAGCAAAAAGCTTGTCACCATGTCTGAGCACCATATTGGTCTTATCAACTAAGGGTGTGCTTGGTTCACTTGGGGGAACGGTAATAGAAATTATAATGAATATAGAGAGAAATGAAAACGGATATAACTTTTATTCCTTACTATATTGGAGGGTATGGAGTATTGACCCAAAAGGGGATATAAAAATACTGTTCATCCAGTCATGATATATTACCAAATATATTTTTCATTCCTTAACCATTCCTTTCTTCCTATACCAACTAACCAAACAACCTTAAGTGTTTAAAAATCAGGACAAGATCCGATCCCGTATTTGGTGGAATAGTTATAAAACTTTTTTGTATAATTTGTCGAAAGTTAAGATTATTAAAATTCTATAAATTGATTAACACATAAATTATACTAAAGCATGAATCGTAATTCATACTTTATTCTGAAGCTTGATCATTTTCTTATTGTTTCTATTGAATCGTTATTGAAATTGACTCATCTCAATCATTATAGTTGTATAAGTGTCCGATATCTGACAATATCCACACAATGAGTTGAGACTCCGCAATTGTTGCAAAAAGGATTAGACAAGGAGTGCTAGCGTCATTAGAGCTTAAGCCTATTTATAATAAGTTTTGAATATTTTAGTAATTTAATTGAAATTAAAATTAGAAATAATTCTAATTTAATATCAATTATGCTTAAATAAAATATAATATCTCATACTGATTCTTATTTAATAAACACCTAATATTTAACCATAAAGTTTTTTACATTTTACTATTAAGTTCAACTTGATTATAATATTTTTTTCCATTCAAATCGTTCTTTGTGTGTGACACATCAAGTTCCTAAATATATTTGGAAATTGATATAAATTATAATCCAAAATTATATTTAAGATTATATAAATTAATTTCTTTTAATTTATCTTTAATTCCTCTTACTTAGAAACGAAAGAGAGAATTGAGAGAAAGATGATTTCTTTTCCTTTATAAAATATCCGTACACACACACACACACACACATAATGGAGATACAAGTTGCAGCTTTCTATTATAACTAACTAACTAACTAACTAACAACCATTCAAAACTAACTTTTCAACTGATGCTGACGTGTATACTCCTCCATTTCTCTTAACACTTCCTCTCAAGATGAGCATAAATGTTATTAATGCTCATCTTGCTCAAGAGCCTTTTATGTTGTCTTGGAGGCAATGCTTTCGTTAACACGTCTGTAATTTGTTGGTCTATTCTTACATGGCTAGGTTTAATTAGCCCCTTAAGCACTTCATCCCTTACATAATGCTAATCAACTTCTATGTGCTTGGTACATTCATGAAAGACAGGGTTTTTTGGAGATGTATATGGCTGCTAAGTTATCACAGTACAAGTCAATAGGCCTTTGAATTGATACTCCCAAGTCATTTAACAAATAAATCATCCAAACCACCTCTGATATGGTTATCTCCATGGCTCTATATTTTATTTTCGTATATCTCCTTGCTACTATCTTCTGCTTCTTAGACTTCCAACTAATTAGTGATTTTCCCAAGAATACATAAGAAACACTTATTGATTTTCTGGTTTCTTGACAGCTTGCTCAATCATTATCATAATAAGCATTTAGATTCATGGTAGAGTCTGTTGGTAGTAACAACCTTTGGCTTGGAGCCTTTTTCAAGTATCTTAACACTTTGAGACTTGCATTCCAGTGTTCCAACATTGGTCTGTTCATGTGTTATGTTAACGCATGCACTGCAAAGATAATGTCTGGATAGGATAGTGTCAAATATATAAGCTTGCCTATTAATTGTTTATACTCAGTAGCATTTGGCGGTAGCATCTCATATGCCACTTTAAACTTGTGGTTTACTTCAAAGTGAATGTCTGGCCAGGTTAGTGTCAAATATATAAGCTTGCCTATTAACTGTTTATACTCAGTAGCATTTGGCAGTAGCATCTCATATGTCACTTTAAACTTGTGGTTTACTTCTGTAGGGAATTTACTAGGCTTGGCTTCTAGTTGTCCATATTCTTCAAGTAATTCTAGGACATATTTTCTTTGACATATTGAATAGCCCTTTTTTGATCTTGCTACCTCAAGTCCTAGGAAGTATTTTAACTACCCAAGGTCTCTCAGTTTGAAGTGAGCCTTTAATGTTGTCTTAAGCTCTTCCATTAGTGTAGTGTTGGTCCTTCTAATAAGTATATCATCCACATATACCAGTAATGCAACAAAGTCATTCCTAACTTTCTTTGCAAAAAGGGTATAGTTTGCCTTGGATTGAATGTAACCATTCCTCCTTAAATAGTCTGGAAACTTCTCATTCCATTGCTTTGATGCTTGTTTAAGGCCATAGATGGATTTCTGTAATTTACAGACCAGTTATTTTAGAAAACAGGATTATCAGATTCACTAGAATGGCCCATCTCCCCCTAAAGAAAAAAACTTGGAGACAACTCCATATAAACATCCTCATTTAGGTCTACATTCAATAGGGCATTGCTGATGTCTAATTGATATAAATGCCAGTTTTGGATTACAACTATGGCTAGAAACAGTCTGACCATTTGATGTTTGGCCACTGGGCTAAAGTTTTCAACAATATCCAGACCTTCTTGTTGGGTATATCCTTTGACCACTAGTCTAGCTTTGTACCTTTCAATTAAGCCATCTGAGTTGTATTTTATTTTATATACCCATTTGCAGCCTATGGACTTCTTTCCACGTAGAAGTGTAGTTAATTTCCAGGTGTTTGTTGCTTCTAAGGCTAACAACTCTTCTTTCATGGCTTGTCTCCATTCTGGGTATTGGATAATGGTTTTATAGGAATGGAGTTTATGGATAACGATTTTGTAGAAATGAGGTTTAGTGGTGGAGCTAATAAAGATGATATATTGATGATAAGAAGGGGAAAGGATAGAGTATGACATGTGGTGTTGGATTGGATGTTGTGTAGGGAAAATGAGAGTAGCGGTATGATTTTTGTTATTGAGTAGATGTGTGTGGTAGTCTTTGAGGTAGGTTGGTGCACTATATGGTCTAGAGCTTCTTCTAGGTGGTGGAGTTGATGTTTGGGGAGGATTTGGGGGTGCTTATGCAAAATCTAATGTGTTGGGTTCTACAGAATTTGATGTGGTTGGTTTTGTGGGTTATGATCGATAGGGAGGATGAAGATCATGAGGTAATTATGTAGGAGGGCTGGGTAGGACCAAGTTTGGAGTAGTAGTTTCATTTGGTAGTGTAGGAATTGTATAAGGAAATATGGTTTCATAAAATTGCACATCCTTGTCAATGAATGTGAGATAAGTTATTAAATCATATAGCTTGTAGCCTTTCATGCCAACTGGATATCCAAGGAAAATTCACTTAGGAGCTCCAGCATCAAACTTCTTCCTATAGGGACTTAAATACATAGTAAAACACAAGCATCCAAAATACTTGAGGTGATTATAACATGACAAAGATTTAAACAAAATTTCATAAGGTATCTTGTTTTGCAGAATAACAAAAGGAGTTTTATTAATGATATAAGTGGCTACTAGGAAAGCATCCCTTAAAACTTGTGAGGTAATAAAGCATCAATATGATGGATCGGGCTACATTTAAGAGGTGCTGATGTTCCCTTTCAACCACACCATTTTGCTGTGGTGTGTATGCATAACTTTTCTGATGCATAATACCCTTTTTTGCGTCAACTGAAGCTCTAAACCATTGTCTATTCTAATGGTCTGAATCGAAACATGAAATTGATTAAAAATAAGAACATAAAATTGAGGAACCAAATGGGCAACATCAGATTTTGATTTCATTAGGAATACCCAAGTACATTTATTAAAATCATCTATAATGGAGAGGAAATAATGATGGCCATACAAATCAGCTTGTGAATAAGGCCCCCAGATATCTATGTGCATAAGCTCAAATGTATATGTGGTAGAGGGTATGTGTAAGGGAATGGTGCTCGTTTTAGTTTAGCTTTTGGATATGTAAAACATGGATACGAAGGGAGTGGAATATGAGATAAGGCTGGGAATTTAGATTTGAAGTGCTCTAAGGATGTATACCTTAATATATGATGAAATATTCCACGTGGATAGGACCTGGATAAATCAGTATTGATTGAGAAGGATTAAGCACATTTGCTTACTCTTAAGCAGCTGAATGATTGACAATAGAATGAAGGTAAAATAAAGAACTAAGAGTACATTATAAAGAGCGATATTTGCATTAAGTACCACAGTACCAATATAGTTGACTTGTGCCTTCATGCCATTTAGTAAATTGACTTAAAATTTTGATACAGGAATATAATTAGAAAAGAAAGAGATAGAACAAACTATATGGTCAGTAGCCCCAGTATTAACAATCCATGGTTTGATTGGAAGATGAGTATTAAACATATGTTTTAAAGTTGTAGCATGCACAATAGAGCCAATAAAGTGTGGTTTACATGCCATATTGGTGAAATGTTGTTGTGGAGTTGATTGAATCTGGCGTGTCACAGATGGTGAAAGTTAAAGATCAGGTTGCTTATTGAGTAGTTCATGAATTTCTATATTTGTGCCTTGGATAGTTGAAGCCGTGGGATTAAACTTTCATCACTGTCAGTATGATTTTAGCATGAGTCAAAGGTTTCTCATGACAAGTATCAGATCCAACTTGATTATCATAGCTTGGTGTCTTATAATAAATAGCCCTAGAACTAGGGATGGCAGTGAGTTTTCAACTCAATTAATATCCGCATTACCCGACCCAAAAAAATAGATATGGAGGCTAAAAAATAGATTTTAAATGGATGTGGATATAGATTTGGATATGAGTCTAGTGATAACCCGAACCATGGATACCCATATCCTACCCAATTTTTATTAACTCTATTTTGTCTTGAATATTTATGGTTAAATATAATAAAATATTAATATTTTATGAGAAGAAACAACTTTAAAATCTCCACTTTACTCTTCAGTACTTACATTTTTCATCATATTTTATTTTCTTATGGGATGATAATAATGCAAATGATATGGAGATGAAGTTTTGAATGTTGTGGAGTTCATGCAAAGACAATTTGAAGCTTTGGTTATTTCAATCTTTGTTCTAGTTCTAAATTGTGAAAAATGCATGTTGTCTTTGTACTAGATATTATGATTTTTATTATTCCAATTTTATGGCTTTTTAATACATACAAATCAAAATCTTGACTTATTATTATCAAAGTAATTTTGATTTGGAGCGTTCACAAAAATATGCTCTTTATATTTTATATTTAGAAGTTATATTTTTATGGGCTATACAACCCGATGGATATCCAAAAACTCGAACAACTCAATGGATTTGGATATAGTTAGTAAATCGTAAAAACTGATGGATATGGATATGAATATGGGTTGAGTCATAAAAAATGAATATGGATATGGGTAGAATAAAACCCGAACCGAACCCTACCCATTGCCATCCCTACCTAGAACCTTTATATCTAGGTGGATAACCATACAACTTATAGCACTTTGCTTTAACATGTCTAGGCTTCCCACTTTAATTGTAAGTGATCTCAAAATTAGAGGTTCCTTGTTTGTTCTATTTTTCTTCAATTTTATCTGTTTTAATAGCCATAGCAGAAACTTCTGTGAAGGTTAGAGTTTTAGTGACAAAGTTCTTTGATTTCCTCATGTAATGCCATATTGTATACTTGATTTAAAGTTCGGAAGGTCTTCATCACAGTTACTTGAGATTTCAATGTTGAATGTCTCATTCAATCCGTACAGAAATTTGTACGCATAATCCTTTTGTTAAGCATCAGCAGAGGATTGGATGCATGTTGCATTACACTTTCCAAGGGAGCACTGGGGCAAATGCCTAAATTTCCTTAATTCCTCCTAAATCTCATTCAATTCTGAGAAATAAATGTCTACTGATTTGGTTCCCTAAGTGAGATTATACAACAATTGTTTAAGGTGAAATATTCTGGATTCATTTGGCTGTGAAAATCGTTTATGTAACTTTTTCCATATTTCACTAGTAACATCCATATATAAGACTGTTGAGGCTATAAGTGGAGATATAGATTTTAGTAACCATGCCACAAGTAAATGATTACATCAAATCCAAGGCTGCAAAAATGGACTATCTGATGTAGGTTTAAGAATGGTACCATCAAGAAAACCTTGCTTGTTTCTTATAGAAGTGACAAAAAGAAAGGATCTTCTCTATGTAGCATAGTTCGTTGATGTTAATTAAGGGTTTACAATAACTAAACCATGATTTTCAGCAGGATGAATGTAATAAGGTGAATTTGGATCTTCCACAAAATTTACAACTTGTTGTGTCATTTCAAAATCAAGCAACAATCTTCAGAGCAATATTGAAGATACAAAAGGAAAGAATTACCGAGATATTCTTCAAGGTCTAAGAAAACAATAGTTACCAAATGAAATCTTCCAAGGAAATTCACCTTCAATCTCAAATGAATCAATCAATCATAAATACTTCTCAAAACATAACAAGTACCTACATATTTGTTTAAGTATCTTCATACTTTAGTTTATAAGATTGCTACTTCCTTCATAAAGAAAAATATAATGTATGTGGTCTTGTGTTATAACACTACCAAAATAACCAAACTAAAACTATAGCTAACGGTAAGTCTAAGTTGGTCCCACAGAGATTAATTCTAATTATTTCTTAAATTATCTGTATAAGCAAAATAAGGGGTTTTCGGTTTGAAGCAAATTAGAAGAAAAAGTAAAATTAAATCTATAAAAACAAATTTAATTAAATAACAGCAAAGTGATAAAGTTGATGAATGAGTTAAAACCTGGTTCTTTGGTTTAATCTCGGCCTAAGCACAATTTTGCAGATGTCGTTGAATTATCGTCTTTACACCTCTCTTAAGACTATTGATTGTGAACTAATAATAAGCTCTGTTAATTCTGGTTTTTCCTTAAATCATAGTTAATCAAGAAGAGCTCATTAATTAACCTTAACTATCAAGAAACCTAGAATAAGTTCTCTAAGTTTATCTGGACAACCGCATTATAAGTGAGAAAACAGACCAATCTAATAACGATCACAAAAGCTCAGATTATTTAACTTATGCTATATTATCTCTAACTATGTAATACTGTTAGTTGCCACATATGACCTTCAACACGACTGTTACATATCGCATTCAAGTTCTAGCTATGGGTTTTCATGAAAAACATTTCAATAGAGCATTAAAATCATTCTCATACAATACCTAATCAATCCATACATGATAATATAAACAACCCGAATAGAGGTAAAGAAAACGATACCCAACAACAATCTGCTTAATGTGCTCCTCAGCCTCGATTGCACCTTTGAATCGATGTTAGGAAAGTTAGCCTTCCATCTCCATCTTCAAGCTCTCACCATTGGCCATCCTCTCCACCGCAACTACGGTGCTGAAGAAAGAAGAATAATCAAAGAGAAAATAGGAGAAGAGTGTTATCAGCTAGGTCTCTCTCTCCTCGAATGTGCTTTCTGTTGTCTCTCCCTTTTCCTTATACAGTAAAATTTAGTTTAAAACTGAGTGACACTTGGCTAGGACACTTGGCTTTCTCAAGTTAATTCTTATGATATGAGAATTCATAGCCGTGCAAGGTCATTGCATGACTGTGCAAGCCTCTCACAGCTAAGTATGGTCTCACGGTCGTGTATTTCCATGTACAGCCGTGCTCTCATAGTTGTGAGTGATGTTGCATAGGCTTGACAGATTTCTCACACCTATGCAATCCAATATTTGGTCGTGAGACTTCTCCTTTCATTGTTCTTCATTTGACATTCGCTCTTGCCTTTTCTTCTTTCAATCCTCTTCTTTTTCATGCTCCATGAATCAATAGAATATGGAAATTGAGAATGCTGGACCCCGTTCCCGGAGCCCAGTCGTACGGTGCTGGACCCCGTTCCCGGAGTCCAACTATCCAGAAGAAGTACCGGAGACCGTTGGACCCGAGTCCCGACCCCCAAGGTTGAACCCGGGGTAACCCGTCGGAACAAACGAAGGAGATAAACTGCGGAAGCATAC